>JAQNBH010000001.1:874169-1036227 GCA_028752905.1 Cladorhizidae sp. MBARI D1340-BT2 | reverse complement strand
AACCTCCCAGGTTAATAAATAAGCTGTTGGAAGTGCTCTAGCTGTGAACCCCAGCCCCACCCCTGCCCTAGCCTTTGATGTGAGTGCCCAATTTGTATCCACCGGATCCAGCTTATAAGTTTAATTAAACCAAATATTAAGCACACTGATTGAGTCTAAATGGCGGAAGATGGATGAGAATAACCTGTGGGTGCTCGGTGGCTCATCAGGCTGTGGCACGGCCCGGAAAGTCGGTTTGCGCAGAGTTCAAGGCCAGCTCGAGCCACCCTTGTTTCTTTTCTTCTTTCTTCCCTGAATAAGGAAAAAAGAGGAGGGACTTGGGACAATGATTTCAGTGTGCATAGTTAAGTGATTACTTTAAATAAAAACCTCCCAGGTTAATAAATAAGCTGTTGGAAGTGCTCTAGCTGTGAACCCCAGCCCCACCCCTGCCCTAGCCTTTGATGTGAGTGCCCAATTTGTATCCACCGGATCCAGCTTATAAGTTTAATTAAACCAAATATTAAGCACACTGATTGAGTCTAAATGGCGGAAGATGGATGAGAATAACCTGTGGGTGCTCGGTGGCTCATCAGGCTGTGGCACGGCCCGGAAAGTCGGTTTGCGCAGAGTTCAAGGCCAGCTCGAGCCACCCTTGTTTCTTTTCTTCTTTCTTCCCTGAATAAGGAAAAAAGAGGAGGGACTTGGGACAATGATTTCAGTGTGCATAGTTAAGTGATTACTTTAAATAAAAACCTCCCAGGTTAATAAATAAGCTGTTGGAAGTGCTCTAGCTGTGAACCCCAGCCCCACCCCTGCCCTAGCCTTTGATGTGAGTGCCCAATTTGTATCCACCGGATCCAGCTTATAAGTTTAATTAAACCAAATATTAAGCACACTGATTGAGTCTAAATGGCGGAAGATGGATGAGAATAACCTGTGGGTGCTCGGTGGCTCATCAGGCTGTGGCACGGCCCGGAAAGTCGGTTTGCGCAGAGTTCAAGGCCAGCTCGAGCCACCCTTGTTTCTTTTCTTCTTTCTTCCCTGAATAAGGAAAAAAGAGGAGGGACTTGGGACAATGATTTCAGTGTGCATAGTTAAGTGATTACTTTAAATAAAAACCTCCCAGGTTAATAAATAAGCTGTTGGAAGTGCTCTAGCTGTGAACCCCAGCCCCACCCCTGCCCTAGCCTTTGATGTGAGTGCCCAATTTGTATCCACCGGATCCAGCTTATAAGTTTAATTAAACCAAATATTAAGCACACTGATTGAGTCTAAATGGCGGAAGATGGATGAGAATAACCTGTGGGTGCTCGGTGGCTCATCAGGCTGTGGCACGGCCCGGAAAGTCGGTTTGCGCAGAGTTCAAGGCCAGCTCGAGCCACCCTTGTTTCTTTTCTTCTTTCTTCCCTGAATAAGGAAAAAAGAGGAGGGACTTGGGACAATGATTTCAGTGTGCATAGTTAAGTGATTACTTTAAATAAAAACCTCCCAGGTTAATAAATAAGCTGTTGGAAGTGCTCTAGCTGTGAACCCCAGCCCCACCCCTGCCCTAGCCTTTGATGTGAGTGCCCAATTTGTATCCACCGGATCCAGCTTATAAGTTTAATTAAACCAAATATTAAGCACACTGATTGAGTCTAAATGGCGGAAGATGGATGAGAATAACCTGTGGGTGCTCGGTGGCTCATCAGGCTGTGGCACGGCCCGGAAAGTCGGTTTGCGCAGAGTTCAAGGCCAGCTCGAGCCACCCTTGTTTCTTTTCTTCTTTCTTCCCTGAATAAGGAAAAAAGAGGAGGGACTTGGGACAATGATTTCAGTGTGCATAGTTAAGTGATTACTTTAAATAAAAACCTCCCAGGTTAATAAATAAGCTGTTGGAAGTGCTCTAGCTGTGAACCCCAGCCCCACCCCTGCCCTAGCCTTTGATGTGAGTGCCCAATTTGTATCCACCGGATCCAGCTTATAAGTTTAATTAAACCAAATATTAAGCACACTGATTGAGTCTAAATGGCGGAAGATGGATGAGAATAACCTGTGGGTGCTCGGTGGCTCATCAGGCTGTGGCACGGCCCGGAAAGTCGGTTTGCGCAGAGTTCAAGGCCAGCTCGAGCCACCCTTGTTTCTTTTCTTCTTTCTTCCCTGAATAAGGAAAAAAGAGGAGGGACTTGGGACAATGATTTCAGTGTGCATAGTTAAGTGATTACTTTAAATAAAAACCTCCCAGGTTAATAAATAAGCTGTTGGAAGTGCTCTAGCTGTGAACCCCAGCCCCACCCCTGCCCTAGCCTTTGATGTGAGTGCCCAATTTGTATCCACCGGATCCAGCTTATAAGTTTAATTAAACCAAATATTAAGCACACTGATTGAGTCTAAATGGCGGAAGATGGATGAGAATAACCTGTGGGTGCTCGGTGGCTCATCAGGCTGTGGCACGGCCCGGAAAGTCGGTTTGCGCAGAGTTCAAGGCCAGCTCGAGCCACCCTTGTTTCTTTTCTTCTTTCTTCCCTGAATAAGGAAAAAAGAGGAGGGACTTGGGACAATGATTTCAGTGTGCATAGTTAAGTGATTACTTTAAATAAAAACCTCCCAGGTTAATAAATAAGCTGTTGGAAGTGCTCTAGCTGTGAACCCCAGCCCCACCCCTGCCCTAGCCTTTGATGTGAGTGCCCAATTTGTATCCACCGGATCCAGCTTATAAGTTTAATTAAACCAAATATTAAGCACACTGATTGAGTCTAAATGGCGGAAGATGGATGAGAATAACCTGTGGGTGCTCGGTGGCTCATCAGGCTGTGGCACGGCCCGGAAAGTCGGTTTGCGCAGAGTTCAAGGCCAGCTCGAGCCACCCTTGTTTCTTTTCTTCTTTCTTCCCTGAATAAGGAAAAAAGAGGAGGGACTTGGGACAATGATTTCAGTGTGCATAGTTAAGTGATTACTTTAAATAAAAACCTCCCAGGTTAATAAATAAGCTGTTGGAAGTGCTCTAGCTGTGAACCCCAGCCCCACCCCTGCCCTAGCCCTAGCCCTAGCCCTAGCCCTAGCCCTAGCCCTAGCCCTAGCCCCTAGCCCTAGCCCTAGCCCTAGCCCTAGCCCATAAAAACCCTCAGGTTATAAATAAGTTGTTGGTATTGCTCCGGCTGGCCTAAGCCCCAGCCCCACCCCAGCTCTAGCCCTGAGGTTAACTTTAATTCAGCTCAGCTCAGGCTGACCACTAGCAGACCAGCCATCATAGTTGGTGTACAGCTTCTATCAGCTCTCGGTCAACTTTACAAGCTCAATAAGTGACTGAGTATTTCAAATGGCCAATGGCTCTGGCTCTAGCTAAATGAAGGTCCATGGTAACATTCGCTGAATGTGTTTATTAACAGCATGATTGGCATGTACCACTGGACTCCTGCTGTGTGTTTTTGCCTTAGGACAGGCCTTACCTTAGGAGCTCCTTAAGACTCCTTCTGGTGCACTCTATATAAATAACCCTGCTCTATAAATAGCCCACGAACATTGTCAAACATGTAGTGACAATGGGTGGTGGTTGGCAGGTCAGCCAATTGGCACACCACAAACTAATCAATGTGCATTTGGTTAGCAGGTTACCAATCAGCCCATCCAATATTATAGCAGTCCAAGAGACCCATTATCAGGGTCTGGTGCATTACTTGCATTACTTGTTCCCTCATTGTTTTAACAGCTAGCTGAGTATTTACTCTAAATGTATGAGCAAAAATCCTCCTCCCATGCATCTGGTTGTGAGCTAGCCTGGGGTGACTCCTGGTGTGTGCTCAGCTGCTCTCCGACCGTTTTGTAAGCTATTCAAGTAGTTTTTAGTGCCCTTACGTAATTCTGTAGTTCAGACGTATGATCTCTTCTGTGTTAGTTCAGACAGTGTGTGTCCCCATAGAGCTATTTTCAACCTGACTCAAGTGATTGTGACAGTGTGTGTCCCCATACAACCTACTTTAACCTACCTTGTGTCTCCCCATAGAGCTGACACACCTAGTCATGTGCTGTGAGATCATGCTAGGGCAGGCTATGATGTGGTAAACTGATAGGATGTGGGTCGGCGAACGTGCTGCTAACCAACCAACCATTCCTGTATGTGATGTCCACTGAACATTCTGGTCCAATGACCATTGGTTGGGGATTTCGGTATGGCTACCCCAGACTTTTTTTTTTTTTTTTTTGCTATCGCAGACTAAAAACAAAGGTCATGCTTTGCTCAGTACAATAGCCAATGAACATGTAAGTGCTTTATTAGAATAGGTGGTTGGATGGGTGGTTGGCAGGTCAGCCAATCACACCACAAACTAGCCTTGTACAGGTCAGCCAATCAGCACACCACAAACTAGCCTTGTACCTCCCCTATTTTGATCACACTACTGTCAGTACGTTTAATCTCGAATAACTAGGAGCTGCCGCTGGTAAGTGGGGAGGGAGGTTGGGGTTGGGGTTGCTTGGACAGTGTTCAATCATTTTGCTGCTCATGGTGAATAAATAAAAATCCAAGTATCTCTCTATCCCCATGTAGGAGAAGGAGAAGGTGTCAAATGCTACATTAAATAGGTTTTTAAGTTTACATTATTTATTTCCATTTGTATTAGTGGCCTTAGCCATCCACATCCTGTCTCCTTAGCATCCGATCTCTAAGTGCCTCAGCAGTATGGAAACTATGGAGGGGATGAGGAAATTGTTGGAGGAGTTGGAGGAGCGTGAGAGAGAGTCGAAGGAGCGTGAGAGAGAGTCCAAGGAGCGCGAGAAGGAGCGTGAGAGAGAGTCGAAGGAGTCCAAGCAGCGCGAGAAGGAGTCCAAGGAGCGCGAGAAGGAGTCCAAGGAGCGCGAGAGAAAGTTGAAGGTGCAGCTGGGTAAGTAATTGTACCATGTACCATGTGTCGATTTCTTTCTCACCTCAGGATTCCACACTCCAAATGATGTTGGTGACTCCATACATAATTACATTAACTATATCTGCATTCTAGCCCTAGCCCTGTTGTGTTGTAAGTGCAATTTCCCCCCCAAATTGCACTCGTACACTCTTAAATTCTCACCTCAGGATTCCCCACTCCAATGATGAGGTGGTGGACGTCCTGGAAGGGTATTCATTCCTAGTTTTATATTGATCATTATTTGTATGTAATAGAGAAGTTGCGGAATTTGCGGAAGAGAAAACTACAATATGAGTCAGATGATGAGTCACATGATGATGATGATGATGATGCTGGCACCTCTGGAATGAAGGTTTGTAGTAGTTGTCTAGGCATGGGAACTCCAAGTCACACCATGCTTTTTCTTTATGGTTGAGTGGAATATTTGTGCAGATGTGCAGCAAATAGAATAACCTTGTGACTACATTGTACAACATAAGATTAGCGACACCAGGCCCCTAGGCTATGTGAGACTGCATGTTTGGAGATACATATGAAAAAGTAAACAGTTAAAGCTGGACATATAGAAATACAGTTATAGGGGCATCTTAGTTAGTCCAGCAGGTCCTCCTAGTTCAGCCCAGCTCTCTATATATCAACCTCTATATATTGACTTCTACATAGTCACTCATTAAACTTAATATATTATTACTGCATGGTTGGAGATGCATATGCAAAAGTAAACAGTTAAAGCTGGACATATAGAAACACAGTTTAAGTGAGGACTACGGCGTGAAAACGGTTAAATGAACGAATGCAGCTGCTTGGCTAAAATAGTTTCCTGGCACAGTCGTAAGAGTTCCACGTGTACTCGCTTTCAATGTGCATGCATGCAGGATTGGGTGTGCTCCTAGTAGGTGTTTGTGCGTGCGTGCATGCATGAATGGGTGTGGCCTGGATGTACAGCTTGAACATGGCAGAGGGTGTGTGTCATGTGGACCTAGTAGGTGTGTGGTCCTAGTAAGTGTGTGAGTGTGCATGCATGCTGGAATGGGTGTGGTCCTAGTAGGTGTGTGTGCATGCAGGAATGGATGTGGTCCTAGTAGGTGTGTGTGCATGCATTCAGGAACAAACATGCTGATTTAGATTGCCTGGATGACTTAGGGATCAATGTCAATCGTGGCATTGGCGTGTTCGCGGTACAGTCCCCCCTTAATTAAATGAACCTTGGTGCTACATTGCAGTGTTCCCACTAGGATTCTAGTAGGACACGTTGCTCTACATGTACCTCTATACATTCAAGCCAACACCTATTAATTCATGATTCCATTATACGGTACAGGAGGATGGTGGTGATGATGGTGATGATGATGATGGTGGTGATGGTGGTCTTGAAGTTCTTGATATGGAAACGGTATGAAACGAACATTAATAATCGTCTCTTTTACCATTAATAATTCTCTCTTTTTTCCATTAATAATTCTCTCTTTTTCCATTAATAATTGTTAATTGTCTCTTTCTTTTAGGTCTCTAATGTCCGAGTGATATTTTTTGGAATGAAGCCATTTTCTAAAGTGATAAAAATTCCTAGTTTTAATTTTTGCTCGAAGAAAATTATGAAGAGATTCTTTCGTTTACAAAATCCGTCTATTACCTTTCCAAAAATTACGGAAGGAGGACATTTTGTAATACGTGGTGGTACCTCGGGGGGATTATACGCCTTTTTTCTCTATAATAAACAAACAGCATGTTCTTGTACTAAATCGTCGCAGCACCGAAAGTTACCCTACACTGAGATTCTGGGTGATTTCATTATTCCTCCTTCGGACATGTCATGTAATTTGGTGAATTCATTTTGGGGTCCGACCAGGAATGATACCGACACATTTTGTAATGTGCCGTTGTTTCCTATGCTGACATATGAATCAGAAAGAAATTCATCTTTGTTTCAAGCACTGAACAATTTTGTGGCATCGAATTCGAATTACCATGGAGTACAATGCAATTTGGGTTATAGTGAATCTGATTTTTCACCATTTTCTGGAGGAGGCGATATTCAGGTTATGGGAAGGAGTTGTAATGCTGTTCTGCTCGGGAAAATCGAGAAAATCATTGAAGGCAAACAAAAAGCATTGGATATAACGGAGGTGCTTGACCAACTGAAGGCCTCCATGGTAGTAGCAACCATCTCATCTTGGTTTAACAGCTTGACTTATTCCAACCGAAAAACCTTGGATGAAATGGAAACACTAGTGTGCTATGGACTTCTAATCGGGACTAGTCTCCCAACTGTACTATTAAGGTCTAATATGGATTTTAAAAATAACATTATTCAATTTCATCAGGTCGCTAATTATCCGTGTTCAACACAAACTTATTTGGAGCAGAACATGTTGTTAGAATACATTCTGAGAGAGTGCAATATATAGTAGTATTATCAGATTGTAACTTGTGTCTTATTATTATAATAATTATATATACTGTCACATCTTCTAAATTCATGGATAGAGTGCATATAAATTATAAATGGGTACAGAAGTACCGATATAGAGGTGCAAACCCTCCTAATTAATCAGTAATGGTAGTCATTGCATTATTAATTAATGTAGAGATATAATGAACCCCCCCATTCATTGGTGTCGCTATAGGCCCACGCCAATGTCCCCCCCCCCCCCCCCCATTCATTGCGCTATATGATAGGTACACATCAATGTACTCCCCTCCCCATTCATTGGTTTGTATCTAACAGCGCAATGAATGGGGGGTGTACATTGGTGTGTATCTAACATACATATAGCGTGTCCTGATTGTTTACATTACATCGTATGGAAATTATTTTGGTATCAGAATGAAGCCCATTTCATACCTTGCACTTTATCACTTCCCATTTAGTCGGCATTTAGAGTAACCACAGATGTGTTGATAGAACAGAGACTACTAAAATTATATAGGTCAGTCCACTTATACCACCATTTTACAACCCAATACCTCATTTTACAACCCAATACCACAACCCAATACAACCCAATACCACCATTTTACAACCCAATACCACCATTTTACAAACCAATACCACCATTTTACAACCCAATACCACCATTTTACAACCCAATACCACCATTTTACAAACCAATACCACCATTTTACAAACCAATACCACCATTTTACAACCCAATACCACCATTTTACAACCCAATACCACCATTTTACAACCCAATACAGTAGACCCTCGCTAATCTGGACCCCGTTAATCCGAAACCTCGCTAATCCGAACTCCGAATGCAAAAAACAAAAAAAAAACAAAAAAAACAGCCCTAGCCCTAGGAAAGAAAAAAAAAAGGAAGAAGAAAAAAAAGGCTTACCATTTATTGAACTTTCGGACCTAAAGTTCGACCTACACGAACCTGTCATACGATGCAGCTGCAGTGATATGGAGAAGAAAAGAGCTCACAAGAGCCTTACCATCGAGGTCGAGATCCTGGACCAGCTCGAGGAGGTCTAGATCCTGGACCAGCTCGGGAAGAAAAGCTACAAGTTACTATCTGAACAGTATGGAGTTGGGGTCTCAACTATCTCAGACATAAAGAAGAAGGGCAGCGAGTTGTGAGGAAACAAAAGGAAGATGACTGAGATGGGATTCGGGAGATCTGCTGGACGGGAAGGGATCATAATGCATAATGATTAAAAATAACTTGCACTCCCACCACCCAGTCAGTATTCAACCACACCTGCAAAAAATAAACCAATTCAGAGTTCAATATAATGATATTCATAAATTTCACTAATCCGAAAATTTCACTAATCCGAACTACTCAGATCCCCAGGCTATTCGGATTAGTGAGGGTCTACTGTACCACCATTTTACAACCCAATACCACCATTGTACAACCCAATACCACCATTGTACAACCCAATACCACCATTGTACAACCCAATACCACCATTGTACAACCCAATACCACCATACATTCTATCAGCACCCCCCACTTGCCGTTTTCTACATCTTTTGAAGAGAATATTTGTTAAGTTTGAGCAGGCATGCCAATATTAATATCAACCCCACTACTATAAATTGTTAGTTCATCAAAACACATTTGACAGTTTTGACAATTCCAAACCATTCTGTGGCATTAATTCGCTTTCGAAAACCATCACGTGATCATATATGAGCTGTTCAGAGATGAAATAAACTGGGGGCGGATTATAACCTTCATCACCTTTTCAAGTGCACATGGCTGTCTATTGTGCAAAGCGAGAGGAACTGAGACATAAAGTTCCGGACATTGTGACCTGGATGGACAAGGAGATGGAGAATCTGTATAGTTGGATCTGGGATCAAGGCGGCCTCCAAACATTAATTCAAACATGACACAAAGGTGTGTCCAAAATGACGATCCTAATGTGTCACGGAGGGACACATTTGTCAAGCACATTCTTTTAAAGATAACTTTGTTTCTGGAGACTTTGGATTTCTCGTGATGGTAAAACGTAAATAAGAAGTATTCCAGGTACATTTTACCTCTTCAATACAACCTGTATTCACAGGAATATAAAATCCCACTATTTCGCCTGTGTCTACTGATCTAATCGAGGTGAAAATGGCACCAGCCCCACCCCCTCAAATGAGTCTGCTGGAATCGAGGTGCCTACTATTCAAACTGAGACATAGGTCCCTATGTCCCTATGAGGTCACTCCAGCTCTATATTTGAATTGTAATGTCCTCTTATGGATACAGTGAATACTTTGGAGTTTAGTTTGACTAAACTTTGAAGATAAATTAATAGCATAGGTGCTCTAAAAAAAGAGCAAACTAAAACAAGATAAAACAACACATAATGACATGTCATCCAAAATTACTTAAATACATTGTTTGAAAATGTGCACAAGTAATAATAATTATGTCTACAACATCTGGAAAAGAAGAGGCTACACTTGCTAGCATTTGAAAATCCATATTTGCACCCATAACGGACTTTATTAGCACGACTGGCAAACCAACCCCAAAACTAGTCCAAAGCACACAACTTTGGGAATAAAAATGCCCTTAGCTGTATATTCCATACACCAAGAGTAGATGCTTGCCGCCACCATGCCCGCCTTGAGTTGTGAAATAACTTGGTTGATCGGTGTGGGACTAATTTTGTTCTCGATACTCACAGAAGTGTGTATATTCTCGGCCTCATCGTCATCCTGGTTGTTATTGAAGACAACACATTTAAGTCCATAAATATTGATGTCGCCTCCACTGAAGGGAGAGTAAAAACAGCTTTTGTATCTCGTGAGTGGTTTTGTCATTTTTTCTCTCCATATAGTCCGATAGTTTTCGATACATTGATTGAGTCCGTTGTTGTTTAGTACAATTTTCAATTTTCAGGTTTTGCTTTGTGGAAATTTGTTTCAGCATTTCCTGTCACAGTAATACGTTTAGCCGAAATTTGGACTTTTCCAATATTAGAAGGCTCTCCCTACCCCTATGTAACCAAAATCATTAAAAATATCTGTGGTGTCATGCCAGTCAGTGACGTCTAAACCACAATGACGGTCACCTTTTACATCACTGCATTGTTCCTGTTTCTTGTAGCGAAACAATAAAACGGTTCATTTTGAAGTTGGCAACAAGTCAATTTAATTAACAAAAAACGCCGGCTGGAAGTTTGGGTTTGGGGGCTTTTCCCCCCTGTTTTTTTCAGAAAAGATATAATTACATTTTTGTCATACACCCCCTTCATCGTCTTTGGCATGTTTATGAATGAAAAGAAGACCTTGATTCCAAGAGGGCTAGGGCTAGGGCTAGGGCTAGGGCTAGAGCTGGGGCCTGCAAGAGTGCACCCAATGCCATTGAGATAGTCCTGTTTCATCATTTTCACTAGTATGCATCCATAAGAGAACATTCCAATTCCAATATTGAGCACCTATGTCACAGTTCCAACTAAAGGCACCTCGATTCCAGTTCTTGTCTCAAGCCCCACCCCTCAAATGGGTCAGCTAGAAATGAGGTGCCTACTATTAGAACTGTGAGAATGGACCCTGTATCCATAATAGGACATTCCAATTCCAATATTGAGCACGTATGTCACAGATCCAACATAAGGCACCTCGATTCCAGTTCTTTTGCTATAGTCCCAACCCCAAGTGTGAGCAGGAAACGAGGTGCCAACTATTGGAACTATGAGAATGGCCTCTGTATCCATAATAGGATATTTCAATTCCAATATAGTGCGCCATGTCACAGTTTTTACAAAAGGCACTTCGATTCCAGTTCTTGGCTCCAACCGAAAAATATGATTTTATGTTAATAACAGCTAGAAAGTTACATAAGTACTGTATGTAACTTGTACTAATTTTTTGGAGTGAAACTTGCCCCAAAATTGGTCAGCTGGAAACGAGGTGCCTACTATTTGAACTGTGACTATGGTCCCTATATCCATAAGAGGACATCTAAATTCCAATATAGTGCACCTATGCCACAGTTCCAACATAAGGCACCTCGATTCCAGTTCTTGGCTCAAGCTAGGGCTAGGGCAAGGGCTAGGCCTAGGGCTAGTGCCTACTTTAGGAACTGTAAATATGGTCCCTATATCCATAATAGGACATCTCAATTCCAATATAGAGAACCTATGTCACAGTTTTAACAAAAGGCACTTCGATTCCAGTTCTTGGCTCCAGCCACCCAGCAATGTTTCAGCTGGAAACGAGGTGCCTACTTTTGAAACTGTAAATATGGTCCCTATATCCATAATAGGACATCTCAATTCCAATATAGAGCACCTATATCACAGTTCCAACATAAGGCACCTCGATTCAAGTTCTTTGCTCCAGCCCCACCCCTAATGAGTCAGCTGGAAACGAGGTGCCTACTGTTGACACTGTGACAATAGTCCCTATATCCATAAGTAGACATCTTAATTCCAATATAGAGAACCTATGTCACAGTTCCAACATAAGGCACCTCGATTCCAGTTCTTGGCTCCAGCCCCCACCCCCAAATGAGTCAGCTGGAAACGAGGTGCCTACTATTGAAACTGTGACGGTAGTTCCTATATCTATAACAGGACATCCCAATTCCAATATAGTGCACTTATGTGAGAATGGACCCTGTATCCATAATAGGACATTCCAATTCCAATATTGAGCACATATGTCACATTGAGGGGTGGGGCTTGAGCCAAGAACTGGAATTGAGGTGCCTTATTTTACACCTGTGACATAGGTGCACTATATTGGAATTGGAATATCCTCTTATGGATACAGGGACCATTGTTACAGTTCCAATAGTAAGCACTTTGTTTCCAGCTGACACATTGTGGGTGGGGCTGGAACCAAGATCTGGAATCGAGGTGCCTAACATTGGAACTGAGACTTAAGTGCCTAATTTGGAATTCGAATGTCCTCTTACAAATACAGGGATGATTGTCAGTTCCAATAGTTGGCACCTCGTTTCCTGCTCACACTTGGGGTTGGGACTATAGCAAAAGAACTGGAATCGAGGTGCCTTATGTTGGATCTGTGACATAGGTGCTCAATATAGGAATTGGAATGTTCTATTATGGATACAGGGTCCATTCTTACAGTTCTAATAGTAGGCACCTCATTTCTAGCTGACCCATTTGAGGGGTGGGGCTTGAGCCAAGAACTGGAATCGAGGTGCCTTTAGTTGGAACTGTGACATAGGTACTCAATATTGGAATTGGAATGTCCTCTTATGGATGCAGGGACCATTGTCATAATTCCAATAGTAGGCACCTCGTTTCTAGCACGTTGAAACATAAGGCACCTCGATTCCATTTCTTGGCTCCAGCCCCACCCCCAAATGAGTGAGCAGGAAACAAGGTGCCTACTATTGGAACTGTGACAATGGTCCCTATCTTTGTAAGAGGACATTCCAATTCCAAATTAGAGCACCAATGTCGCAGTTGCAACATAAGGCACCTCGATTCCATTTCTTGGCTCCAGCACCACACCAAAAATGAGTCAGCAGGAAACCAGGTGCCTACTATTGAAACTGTGACAATGGTCCCTATGTCTATAATTGGACATCTCTATCCTATTATGGATACAGGGGCCATTCTCACAGTTCCAATTCTAATATTGGAATTGGAATGTCCTATTATGGATACAGGGTCCATTCTCACATAAGTGCACTATATTGGAATTGGGATGTCCTGTTATAGATATAGGAACTACCGTCACAGTTTCAATAGTAAGCACCTCGTTTCCAGCCGACTCATTTGGGGGTGGAGGCTGGAGCCAAGAACTGGAATCGAGGTGCCTTATGTTGGACCTGTGACATAGGTTCTCTATATTGGAATTAAGATGTCTACTTATGGATATAGGGACTATTGTCATAGTGTCAACAGTAGGCACCTCGTTTCCAGCTGACTCATTAGGGGTGGGGCTGGAGCCAAGAACTTGAATCGAGGTGCCTTATGTTGGAACTGTGATATAGGTGCTCTATATTGGAATAGAGATGTCCTATTATGGATATAGGGACCATATTTACAGTTTCAAAAGTAGGCACCTCGTTTCCAGCTGAAACATTGCTGGGTGGCTGGAGCCAAGAACTGGAATCGAAGTGCCTTTTGTTAAAACTGTGACATAGGTTCTCTATATTGGAATTGAGATGTCCTATTATGGATATAGGGACCATATTTACAGTTCCTAAAGTAGGCACTAGCCCTAGGCCTAGCCCTTGCCCTAGCCCTAGCTTGAGCCAAGAACTGGAATCGAGGTGCCTTATGTTGGAACTGTGGCATAGGTGCACTATATTGGAATTTAGATGTCCTCTTATGGATATAGGGACCATAGTCACAGTTCAAATAGTAGGCACCTCGTTTCCAGCTGACCAATTTTGGGGCAAGTTTCACTCCAAAAAATTAGTACAAGTTACATACAGTACTTATGTAACTTTCTAGCTGTTATTAACATAAAATCATATTTTTCGGTTGGAGCCAAGAACTGGAATCGAAGTGCCTTTTGTAAAAACTGTGACATGGCGCACTATATTGGAATTGAAATATCCTATTATGGATACAGAGGCCATTCTCATAGTTCCAATAATTGGCACCTCGTTTCCTGCTCACACTTGGGGTTGGGACTATAGCAAAAGAACTGGAATCGAGGTGCCTTATGTTGGATCTGTGACATACGTGCTCAATATTGGAATTGGAATGTCCTATTATGGATACAGGGTCCATTCTCACAGTTCTAATAGTAGGCACCTCATTTCTAGCTGACCCATTTGAGGGGTGGGGCTTGAGACAAGAACTGGAATCGAGGTGCCTTTAGTTGGAACTGTGACATAGGTGCTCAATATTGGAATTGGAATGTTCTCTTATGGATGCATACTAGTGAAAATGATGAAACAGGACTATCTCAATGGCATTGGGTGCACTCTTGCAGGCCCCAGCTCTAGCCCTAGCCCTAGCCCTAGCCCTAGCCCTCTTGGAATCAAGGTCTTCTTTTCATTCATAAACATGCCAAAGACGATGAAGGGTGTGTATGACAAAAATGTAATTATATCTTTTCTGAAAAAAACAGGGGGGAAAAGCCCCCAAACCCAAACTTCCAGCCGGCGTTTTTTGTTAATTAAATTGACTTGTTGCCAACTTCAAAATGAACCGTTTTATTGTTACGCTACAAGAAACAGGAACAATGCAGTGATGTAAAAGGTGACCGTCATTGTGGTTTAGACGTCACTGACTGGCATGACACCACAGATATTTTTAATGATTTTGGTTACATAGGGGTAGGGAGAGCCTTCTAATATTGGAAAAGTCCAAATTTCGGCTAAACGTATTACTGTGACAGGAAATGCTGAAACAAATTTCCACAAAGCAAAACCTGAAAATTGAAAATTGTACTAAACAACAACGGACTCAATCAATGTATCGAAAACTATCGGACTATATGGAGAGAAAAAATGACAAAACCACTCACGAGATACAAAAGCTGTTTTTACTCTCCCTTCAGTGGAGGCGACATCAATATTTATGGACTTAAATGTGTTGTCTTCAATAACAACCAGGATGACGATGAGGCCGAGAATATACACACTTCTGTGAGTATCGAGAACAAAATTAGTCCCACACCGATCAACCAAGTTATTTCACAACTCAAGGCGGGCATGGTGGCGGCAAGCATCTACTCTTGGTGTATGGAATATACAGCTAAGGGCATTTTTATTCCCAAAGTTGTGTGCTTTGGACTAGTTTTGGGGTTGGTTTGCCAGTCGTGCTAATAAAGTCCGTTATGGGTGCAAATATGGATTTTCAAATGCTAGCAAGTGTAGCCTCTTCTTTTCCAGATGTTGTAGACATAATTATTATTACTTGTGCACATTTTCAAACAATGTATTTAAGTAATTTTGGATGACATGTCATTATGTGTTGTTTTATCTTGTTTTAGTTTGCTCTTTTTTTAGAGCACCTATGCTATTAATTTATCTTCAAAGTTTAGTCAAACTAAACTCCAAAGTATTCACTGTATCCATAAGAGGACATTACAATTCAAATATAGAGCTGGAGTGACCTCATAGGGACATAGGGACCTATGTCTCAGTTTGAATAGTAGGCACCTCGATTCCAGCAGACTCATTTGAGGGGGTGGGGCTGGTGCCATTTTCACCTCGATTAGATCAGTAGACACAGGCGAAATAGTGGGATTTTATATTCCTGTGAATACAGGTTGTATTGAAGAGGTAAAATGTACCTGGAATACTTCTTATTTACGTTTTACCATCACGAGAAATCCAAAGTCTCCAGAAACAAAGTTATCTTTAAAAGAATGTGCTTGACAAATGTGTCCCTCCGTGACACATTAGGATCGTCATTTTGGACACACCTTTGTGTCATGTTTGAATTAATGTTTGGAGGCCGCCTTGATCCCAGATCCAACTATACAGATTCTCCATCTCCTTGTCCATCCAGGTCACAATGTCCGGAACTTTATGTCTCAGTTCCTCTCGCTTTGCACAATAGACAGCCATGTGCACTTGAAAAGGTGATGAAGGTTATAATCCGCCCCCAGTTTATTTCATCTCTGAACAGCTCATATATGATCACGTGATGGTTTTCGAAAGCGAATTAATGCCACAGAATGGTTTGGAATTGTCAAAACTGTCAAATGTGTTTTGATGAACTAACAATTTATAGTAGTGGGGTTGATATTAATATTGGCATGCCTGCTCAAACTTAACAAATATTCTCTTCAAAAGATGTAGAAAACGGCAAGTGGGGGGTGCTGATAGAATGTATGGTGGTATTGGGTTGTACAATGGTGGTATTGGGTTGTACAATGGTGGTATTGGGTTGTACAATGGTGGTATTGGGTTGTACAATGGTGGTATTGGGTTGTAAAATGGTGGTACAGTAGACCCTCACTAATCCGAATAGCCTGGGGATCTGAGTAGTTCGGATTAGTGAAATTTTCGGATTAGTGAAATTTATGAATATCATTATATTGAACTCTGAATTGGTTTATTTTTTGCAGGTGTGGTTGAATACTGACTGGGTGGTGGGAGTGCAAGTTATTTTTAATCATTATGCATTATGATCCCTTCCCGTCCAGCAGATCTCCCGAATCCCATCTCAGTCATCTTCCTTTTGTTTCCTCACAACTCGCTGCCCTTCTTCTTTATGTCTGAGATAGTTGAGACCCCAACTCCATACTGTTCAGATAGTAACTTGTAGCTTTTCTTCCCGAGCTGGTCCAGGATCTAGACCTCCTCGAGCTGGTCCAGGATCTCGACCTCGATGGTAAGGCTCTTGTGAGCTCTTTTCTTCTCCATATCACTGCAGCTGCATCGTATGACAGGTTCGTGTAGGTCGAACTTTAGGTCCGAAAGTTCAATAAATGGTAAGCCTTTTTTTTCTTCTTCCTTTTTTTTTTCTTTCCTAGGGCTAGGGCTGTTTTTTTTGTTTTTTTTTTGTTTTTTGCATTCGGAGTTCGGATTAGCGAGGTTTCGGATTAACGGGGTCCAGATTAGCGAGGGTCTACTGTATTGGGTTGTAAAATGGTGGTATTGGGTTGTAAAATGGTGGTATTGGGTTGTAAAATGGTGGTATTGGTTTGTAAAATGGTGGTATTGGTTTGTAAAATGGTGGTATTGGGTTGTAAAATGGTGGTATTGGGTTGTAAAATGGTGGTATTGGTTTGTAAAATGGTGGTATTGGGTTGTAAAATGGTGGTATTGGGTTGTATTGGGTTGTGGTATTGGGTTGTAAAATGAGGTATTGGGTTGTAAAATGGTGGTATAAGTGGACTGACCTATATAATTTTAGTAGTCTCTGTTCTATCAACACATCTGTGGTTACTCTAAATGCCGACTAAATGGGAAGTGATAAAGTGCAAGGTATGAAATGGGCTTCATTCTGATACCAAAATAATTTCCATACGATGTAATGTAAACAATCAGGACACGCTATATGTATGTTAGATACACACCAATGTACACCCCCCATTCATTGCGCTGTTAGATACAAACCAATGAATGGGGAGGGGAGTACATTGATGTGTACCTATCATATAGCGCAATGAATGGGGGGGGGGGGGGGGGGACATTGGCGTGGGCCTATAGCGACACCAATGAATGGGGGGGTTCATTATATCTCTACATTAATTAATAATGCAATGACTACCATTACTGATTAATTAGGAGGGTTTGCACCTCTATATCGGTACTTCTGTACCCATTTATAATTTATATGCACTCTATCCATGAATTTAGAAGATGTGACAGTATATATAATTATTATAATAATAAGACACAAGTTACAATCTGATAATACTACTATATATTGCACTCTCTCAGAATGTATTCTAACAACATGTTCTGCTCCAAATAAGTTTGTGTTGAACACGGATAATTAGCGACCTGATGAAATTGAATAATGTTATTTTTAAAATCCATATTAGACCTTAATAGTACAGTTGGGAGACTAGTCCCGATTAGAAGTCCATAGCACACTAGTGTTTCCATTTCATCCAAGGTTTTTCGGTTGGAATAAGTCAAGCTGTTAAACCAAGATGAGATGGTTGCTACTACCATGGAGGCCTTCAGTTGGTCAAGCACCTCCGTTATATCCAATGCTTTTTGTTTGCCTTCAATGATTTTCTCGATTTTCCCGAGCAGAACAGCATTACAACTCCTTCCCATAACCTGAATATCGCCTCCTCCAGAAAATGGTGAAAAATCAGATTCACTATAACCCAAATTGCATTGTACTCCATGGTAATTCGAATTCGATGCCACAAAATTGTTCAGTGCTTGAAACAAAGATGAATTTCTTTCTGATTCATATGTCAGCATAGGAAACAACGGCACATTACAAAATGTGTCGGTATCATTCCTGGTCGGACCCCAAAATGAATTCACCAAATTACATGACATGTCCGAAGGAGGAATAATGAAATCACCCAGAATCTCAGTGTAGGGTAACTTTCGGTGCTGCGACGATTTAGTACAAGAACATGCTGTTTGTTTATTATAGAGAAAAAAGGCGTATAATCCCCCCGAGGTACCACCACGTATTACAAAATGTCCTCCTTCCGTAATTTTTGGAAAGGTAATAGACGGATTTTGTAAACGAAAGAATCTCTTCATAATTTTCTTCGAGCAAAAATTAAAACTAGGAATTTTTATCACTTTAGAAAATGGCTTAATTCCAAAAAATATCACTCGGACATTAGAGACCTAAAAGAAAGAGACAATTAACAATTATTAATGGAAAAAGAGAGAATTATTAATGGAAAAAAGAGAGAATTATTAATGGTAAAAGAGACGATTATTAATGTTCGTTTCATACCGTTTCCATATCAAGAACTTCAAGACCACCATCACCACCATCATCATCATCACCATCATCACCACCATCCTCCTGTACCGTATAATGGAATCATGAATTAATAGGTGTTGGCTTGAATGTATAGAGGTACATGTAGAGCAACGTGTCCAACTAGAATCCTAGTGGGAACAATGCAATGTAGCACCAAGGTTCATTTAATTAAGGGGGGACTGTACCGCGAACACGCCAATGCCACGATTGACATTGATCCCTAAGTCATCCAGGCAATCTAAATCAGCATGTTTGTTCCTGAATGCATGCACACACACCTACTAGGACCACATCCATTCCTGCATGCACACACACCTACTAGGACCACACCCATTCCAGCATGCATGCACACTCACACACTTACTAGGACCACACACCTACTAGGTCCACATGACACACACCCTCTGCCATGTTCAAGCTGTACATCCAGGCCACACCCATTCATGCATGCACGCACGCACAAACACCTACTAGGAGCACACCCAATCCTGCATGCATGCACATTGAAAGCGAGTACACGTGGAACTCTTACGACTGTGCCAGGAAACTATTTTAGCCAAGCAGCTGCATTCGTTCATTTAACCGTTTTCACGCCGTAGTCCTCACTTAAACTGTGTTTCTATATGTCCAGCTTTAACTGTTTACTTTTGCATATGCATCTCCAACCATGCAGTAATAATATATTAAGTTTAATGAGTGACTATGTAGAAGTCAATATATAGAGGTTGATATATAGAGAGCTGGGCTGAACTAGGAGGACCTGCTGGACTAACTAAGATGCCCCTATAACTGTATTTCTATATGTCCAGCTTTAACTGTTTACTTTTTCATATGTATCTCCAAACATGCAGTAATAAAATATTAAGTTCTCTAAGTGAATATATAGAAGTCAGTATATAGAGGTTGATATATACAGGGCTGGGCTGGCTTGTTTGATTAACTAGGACGACCAGCTGGATTAACTTAGATACCCCTATAACTGTATTTCTATATGTCCACCTTTGTTTACTTTTGCATATGCATCTCCAACCATGTACAGTAATAATATAGTTTATGAGTGAATATGTAGAAGTCAATATATAGAGGTTGATATATAGAGAGCTGGGCTGAACTAGGAGGACCCACTGGACTAACTAAGATGCCCCTATAACTGTATTTCTATATGTCCAGCTTTAACTGTTTACTTTTTCATATGTATCTCCAAACATGCAGTCTCACATAGCCTAGGGGCCTGGTGTCGCTAATCTTATGTTGTACAATGTAGTCACAAGGTTATTCTATTTGCTGCACATCTGCACAAATATTCCACTCAACCATAAAGAAAAAGCATGGTGTGACTTGGAGTTCCCATGCCTAGACAACTACTACAAACCTTCATTCCAGAGATGCCAGCATCATCATCATCATCATCATGTGACTCATATGGTAGTTTTCTCTTCCGCAACTTCCGCAACTTCTCTATTACATACAAATAATGATCAATATAAAACTAGGAATGAATACCCTTCCAGGACGTCCACCACCTCATCATTGGAGTGGGGAATCCTGAGGTGAGAATTTAAGAGTGTACGAGTGCAATTTGGGGGGGAAATTGCACTTACAACACAACAGGGCTAGGGCTAGAATGCAGATATAGTTAATGTAATTATGTATGGAGTCACCAACATCATTTGGAGTGTGGAATCCTGAGGTGAGAAAGAAATCGACACATGGTACATGGTACAATTACTTACCCAGCTGCACCTTCAACTTTTTCTCGCGCTCGTTGGACTCTCTCTCACGCTCCTTCGACTCTCTCTCACGCTCCTTCTCGCGCGCCTTGGACTCTCTCTCACGCTCCTTCGACTCATCCAACAATTTCCTCATCTCCTCCATAGTTTCCATACTGCTGAGGCACTTAGAGATCGGATGCTAAGGAGACAGGATGTGGATGGCTAAGGCCACTAATACAAATGGAAATAAATAATGTAAACTTAAAAACCTATTTAATGTAGCATTTGACACCTTCTCCTTCTCCTACATGGGGATAGAGAGATACTTGGATTTTTATTTATTCACCATGAGCAGCAAAATGATTGAACACTGTCCAAGCAACCCCAACCCCACCCTCCCTCCCCACTTACCAGCGGCAGCTCCTAGTTATTCGAGATTAAACGTACTGACAGTAGTGTGATCAAAATAGGGGAGGTACAAGGCTAGTTTGTGGTGTGCTGATTGGCTGACCTGTACAAGGCTAGTTTGTGGTGTGATTGGCTGACCTGCCAACCACCCATCCAACCACCTATTCTAATAAAGCACTTACATGTTCATTGGCTATTGTACTGAGCAAAGCATGACCTTTGTTTTTAGTCTGCGATAGCAAAAAAAAAAAAAAAAAAGTCTGGGGTAGCCATACCGAAATCCCCAACCAATGGTCATTGGACCAGAATGTTCAGTGGACATCACATACAGGAATGGTTGGTTGGTTAGCAGCACGTTCGCCGACCCACATCCTATCAGTTTACCACATCATAGCCTGCCCTAGCATGATCTCACAGCACATGACTAGGTGTGTCAGCTCTATGGGGAGACACAAGGTAGGTTAAAGTAGGTTGTATGGGGACACACACTGTCACAATCACTTGAGTCAGGTTGAAAATAGCTCTATGGGGACACACACTGTCTGAACTAACACAGAAGAGATCATACGTCTGAACTACAGAATTACGTAAGGGCACTAAAAACTACTTGAATAGCTTACAAAACGGTCGGAGAGCAGCTGAGCACACACCAGGAGTCACCCCAGGCTAGCTCACAACCAGATGCATGGGAGGAGGATTTTTGCTCATACATTTAGAGTAAATACTCAGCTAGCTGTTAAAACAATGAGGGAACAAGTAATGCAAGTAATGCACCAGACCCTGATAATGGGTCTCTTGGACTGCTATAATATTGGATGTGGCTGATTGGTAACCTGCTAACCAAATGCACATTGATTAGTTTGTGGTGTGCCAATTGGCTGACCTGCCAACCACCACCCATTGTCACTACATGTTTGACAATGTTCGTGGGCTATTTATAGAGCAGGGTTATTTATATAGAGTGCACCAGAAGGAGTCTTAAGGAGCTCCTAAGGTAAGGCCTGTCCTAAGGCAAAAACACACAGCAGGAGTCCAGTGGTACATGCCAATCATGCTGTTAATAAACACATTCAGCGAATGTTACCATGGACCTTCATTTAGCTAGAGCCAGAGCCATTGGCCATTTGAAATACTCAGTCACTTATTGAGCTTGTAAAGTTGACCCGAGAGCTGATAGAAGCTGTACACCAACTATGATGGCTGGTCTGCTAGTGGTCGGCCTGAGCTGAGCTGAATTAAAGTTAACCTCACTCACACTCACCCACACTTGCCCTGACATTTTGGCGCCACACTATTTTGGTGCCACGCTATTTTGGTTACCCCATGATACCATAACCATTGAAAATAACATCAGACACACTGGCGAGTTAGCACCATCACCCTGAAGGACTCAACATCTCAACATTTGCAAATCATGATGGAGAATGGTTGCTAGAGAAGGTGCTGGATAAACTTACCAAGTAATGAGCAAGTGGCGAGCAGATAGAGAGCGCTGTGGCGAGCAGATAGAGAGCAGTGTGGCAGGTAGAGAGCGGTGGCGAGCAGGTAGGAGCGGTGGCGAGCAGATAGAGGACACACCAGGAGTCAATTCAACTAGGACACAACAGAGAAACATGGGTAGTCACGCGTCAGTGTTTCGTGTGCATGCGCGAGCGTTCAGTTACACGGATCCGCCCCCGACTCGGTGTTGCAGACAGTAGTGTCAATAATATTTTACTGTAATACTATTTCATTGTGTGTTGTTTATTGTTTAAGTTACAATAAACATGGGAGCACAATAAAGCACACAGTAGAAAGCATATTAAAAAAATACATGATTTGTTTTGACTTAAAATTGATTCTGTGCTCTACATGAGTTGGGGCACATCCCCCTCCCTTATCCCTCTGGGTTGCGTTGCAGCCCATACATGGCCATTTCATGCTGTCAAGGCTGCATAGCCAATAATCTCAAGATTTAAAAAATTTCAACTTGGAGTATCTGAGGATGGTTAAAGAGATGTCTGCCTGTGCACCAGTGAGTGTATGTATAATATATACACACTCACTGGTGCACAGGCAGACATCTCTGCTAGTGTATGTATAATATATACACACTCACTGATGCAGAGATAGGCATCTCTGCTAGTGTATGTATAATTTATACACACTCACTGATGCACAGGCAGACATAACTGCTAGTGTATGTATAATATATACACACTCACTGATGCACAGGCAGACATCTCTGCTAGTGTATGTATAATATATACACACTCACTGATGCACAGGCAGACTTCTCTGCTAGTGTATGTATAATATATACACACTCACTGATGCACAGGCAGACATCTCTGCTAGTGTATGTATAATATACACACACTCACTGATGCACAGGCAGACATCTCTGCTAGTGTATGTATAATATATACACACTCACTGATGAACAGGCAGACATCTCTGCCAGTGTGTGTATAATATATACACACTCACTGATGCACAGGCAGACATCTCTGCCAATCCATAAGAGGATATTCCAATTCCAATATAGTGCACCTATGTCACAGGTGTAAGATAAGGCACCTCGATTCCAGTTCTTGGCTCAAGCCCCACCCCTCAAATGGGTCAGCTAGAAACGAGGTGCCTACTATTGGAACTATGACAATGGTCCCTGCATCCATAAGAGGACATTCCAATTCCAATATTGAGCACCTATGTCACAGTTCCAACATAAGGCACCTCGATTTCAGTTCTTGGCTCAAGCCCCACCCCTCAA
The DNA here is from genome assembly GCA_028752905.1 of Cladorhizidae sp. MBARI D1340-BT2. Classification (NCBI taxonomy): domain Eukaryota; kingdom Metazoa; phylum Porifera; class Demospongiae; order Poecilosclerida; family Cladorhizidae; species Cladorhizidae sp. MBARI D1340-BT2. The sequence goes on along the minus strand of JAQNBH010000001.1, from coordinate 1,012,681 downwards.
ATGGGTCAGCTAGAAACGAGGTGCCTACTATTGGAACTATGACAATGGTCCCTGCATCCATAAGAGGACATTCCAATTCCAATATTGAGCACGTATGTCACAGTTGCAACATAAGGCACCTCGATTCCATTTCTTGGCTCCAGCCCCACCCCCCAAATGAGTGAGCAGGAAACAAGGTGCCTACTATTGGAACTGTGACAATGGTCCCTGTATCCATAAGAGGATATTCCAATTCCAATAGAGTGCACCTATGTCACAGGTGTAAAATAAGGCACCTCGATTCCAGTTCTTGGCTCAAGCCCCACCCCTCAATGTGACATACGTGCTCAATATTGGAATTGGAATGTCCTATTATGGATACAGGGTCCATTCTGATATAAGTGCCCTATATTGGAATTGGGATGTCCTGTTATAGATATAGGAACTACCGTCACAGTTTCAATAGTAGGCACCTCGTTTCCAGCTGACTCATTTGTGGGTGGGGGCTGGAGCCAAGAACTGGAATCGAAGTGCCTTTTGTTAAAACTGTAACATAGGTTCTCTATATTGGAATTGAGATGTCCTATTATGGATATAGGGACCATATTTAAAGTTCCTAAAGTAGGCACTAGCCCTAGCCCTAGCCCTTGCCCTAGCCCTAGCTTGAGCACTATATTGGAATTTAGATGTCTACTTATGGATATAGGGACTATTGTCACAGTGTCAACAGTAGGCACCTCGTTTCCAGCTGACTCATTAGGGGTGGGGCTGGAGCCAAGAACTTGAATCGAGGTGCCTTATGTTGGAACTGTGATATAGGAGCTCTATATTGGAATTGAGATGTCCTATTATGGATATAGGGACCATATTTACAGTTTCAAAAGTAGGCACCTCGTTTCCAGCTGAAACATTGCTGGGTGGCTGGAGCCAAGAACTGGAATCGAAGTGCCTTTTGTTAAAACTGTGACATAGGTTCTCTATATTGGAATTGAGATGTCCTATTATGGATATAGGGACCATATTTACAGTTCCTAAAGTAGGCACTAGCCCTAGCCCTAGCCCTTGCCCTAGCCCTAGCTTGAGCCAAGAACTGGAATCGAGGTGCCTTATGTTGGAACTGTGGCATAGGTGCACTATATTGGAATTTAGATGTCCTCTTATGGATATAGGGACCATAGTCACAGTTCAAATAGTTGGCACCTCGTTTCCAGCTGACCAATTTTGGGGCAAGTTTCACTCCAAAAAATTAGTACAAGTTACATACAGTACTTATGTAACTTTCTAGCTATTATTAACATAAAATCATATTTTTCGGTTGGAGCCCAAGAACTGGAATCGAGGTGCCTTTTGTTAAAACTGTGACATGGCGCTCTATATTGGAATTGAAATATCCTATTATGGATACAGGGGCCATTCTCACAGTTCCAATAGTTGGCACCTCGTTTCCTGCTCACACTTGGGGTTGGGACTATAGCAAAAGAACTGGAATCGAGGTGCCTTATGTTGGATCTGTGACATACGTGCTCAATATTGGAATTGGAATGTCCTATTATGGATACAGGGTCCATTCTCACAGTTCTAATAGTAGGCACCTAATTTCTAGCTGACCCATTTGAGGGGTGGGGCTTGAGCCAAGAACTGGAATCGAGGTGCCTTTAGTTGGAACTGTGACATAGGTGCTCAATATTGGAATTGGAATGTCCTCTTATGGATGCAGGGACCATTGTCATAGTTCCAATAGTTGGCACCTCGTTTCTAGCACGTTGAAACATAAGGCAACTCGATTCCATTTCTTGGCTCCAGCCCCACCCCCAAATGAGTTAGCAGGAAACAAGGTGCCTACTATTGGAACTGTGACAATGGTCCCTATATTTGTAAGAGGACATTCCAATTCCAATATTGAGCACCTATGTCACAGATCCAACATAAGGCACCTCGATTCCAGTTCTTTTGCTATAGTCCCAACCCCAAGTGTGAGCAGGAAATGAGGTGCCAACTATTGGAACTGACAATGTGACATACGTGCTCAATATTGGAATTGGAATGTCCTATTATGGATACAGGGTCCATTCTCACATAAGTGCACTATATTGGAATTGGGATGTCCTGTTATAGATATAGGAACTACCGTCACAGTTTCAATAGTAAGCACCTCGTTTCCAGCCGACTCATTTGGGGGTGGAGGCTGGAGCCAAGAACTGGAATCGAGGTGCCTTATGTTGGACCTGTGACATAGGTTCTCTATATTGGAATTAAGATGTCTACTTATGGATATAGGGACTATTGTCATAGTGTCAACAGTAGGCACCTCGTTTCCAGCTGACTCATTAGGGGTGGGGCTGGAGCCAAGAACTTGAATCGAGGTGCCTTATGTTGGAACTGTGATATAGGTGCTCTATATTGGAATTGAGATGTCCTATTATGGATATAGGGACCATATTTACAGTTCCTAAAGTAGGCACTAGCCCTAGGCCTAGCCCTTGCCCTAGCCCTAGCTTGAGCCAAGAACTGGAATCGAGGTGCCTTATGTTGGAACTGTGGCATAGGTGCACTATATTGGAATTTAGATGTCCTCTTATGGATATAGGGACCATAGTCACAGTTCAAATAGTAGGCACCTCGTTTCCAGCTGACCAATTTTGGGGCAAGTTTCACTCCAAAAAATTAGTACAAGTTACATACAGTACTTATGTAACTTTCTAGCTGTTATTAACATAAAATCATATTTTTCGGTTGGAGCCAAGAACTGGAATCGAAGTGCCTTTTGTAAAAACTGTGACATGGCGCACTATATTGGAATTGAAATATCCTATTATGGATACAGAGGCCATTCTCATAGTTCCAATAATTGGCACCTCGTTTCCTGCTCACACTTGGGGTTGGGACTATAGCAAAAGAACTGGAATCGAGGTGCCTTATGTTGGATCTGTGACATACGTGCTCAATATTGGAATTGGAATGTCCTATTATGGATACAGGGTCCATTCTCACAGTTCTAATAGTAGGCACCTCATTTCTAGCTGACCCATTTGAGGGGTGGGGCTTGAGACAAGAACTGGAATCGAGGTGCCTTTAGTTGGAACTGTGACATAGGTGCTCAATATTGGAATTGGAATGTTCTCTTATGGATGCATACTAGTGAAAATGATGAAACAGGACTATCTCAATGGCATTGGGTGCACTCTTGCAGGCCCCAGCTCTAGCCCTAGCCCTAGCCCTAGCCCTAGCCCTCTTGGAATCAAGGTCTTCTTTTCATTCATAAACATGCCAAAGACGATGAAGGGTGTGTATGACAAAAATGTAATTATATCTTTTCTGAAAAAAACAGGGGGGAAAAGCCCCCAAACCCAAACTTCCAGCCGGCGTTTTTTGTTAATTAAATTGACTTGTTGCCAACTTCAAAATGAACCGTTTTATTGTTACGCTACAAGAAACAGGAACAATGCAGTGATGTAAAAGGTGACCGTCATTGTGGTTTAGACGTCACTGACTGGCATGACACCACAGATATTTTTAATGATTTTGGTTACATAGGGGTAGGGAGAGCCTTCTAATATTGGAAAAGTCCAAATTTCGGCTAAACGTATTACTGTGACAGGAAATGCTGAAACAAATTTCCACAAAGCAAAACCTGAAAATTGAAAATTGTACTAAACAACAACGGACTCAATCAATGTATCGAAAACTATCGGACTATATGGAGAGAAAAAATGACAAAACCACTCACGAGATACAAAAGCTGTTTTTACTCTCCCTTCAGTGGAGGCGACATCAATATTTATGGACTTAAATGTGTTGTCTTCAATAACAACCAGGATGACGATGAGGCCGAGAATATACACACTTCTGTGAGTATCGAGAACAAAATTAGTCCCACACCGATCAACCAAGTTATTTCACAACTCAAGGCGGGCATGGTGGCGGCAAGCATCTACTCTTGGTGTATGGAATATACAGCTAAGGGCATTTTTATTCCCAAAGTTGTGTGCTTTGGACTAGTTTTGGGGTTGGTTTGCCAGTCGTGCTAATAAAGTCCGTTATGGGTGCAAATATGGATTTTCAAATGCTAGCAAGTGTAGCCTCTTCTTTTCCAGATGTTGTAGACATAATTATTATTACTTGTGCACATTTTCAAACAATGTATTTAAGTAATTTTGGATGACATGTCATTATGTGTTGTTTTATCTTGTTTTAGTTTGCTCTTTTTTTAGAGCACCTATGCTATTAATTTATCTTCAAAGTTTAGTCAAACTAAACTCCAAAGTATTCACTGTATCCATAAGAGGACATTACAATTCAAATATAGAGCTGGAGTGACCTCATAGGGACATAGGGACCTATGTCTCAGTTTGAATAGTAGGCACCTCGATTCCAGCAGACTCATTTGAGGGGGTGGGGCTGGTGCCATTTTCACCTCGATTAGATCAGTAGACACAGGCGAAATAGTGGGATTTTATATTCCTGTGAATACAGGTTGTATTGAAGAGGTAAAATGTACCTGGAATACTTCTTATTTACGTTTTACCATCACGAGAAATCCAAAGTCTCCAGAAACAAAGTTATCTTTAAAAGAATGTGCTTGACAAATGTGTCCCTCCGTGACACATTAGGATCGTCATTTTGGACACACCTTTGTGTCATGTTTGAATTAATGTTTGGAGGCCGCCTTGATCCCAGATCCAACTATACAGATTCTCCATCTCCTTGTCCATCCAGGTCACAATGTCCGGAACTTTATGTCTCAGTTCCTCTCGCTTTGCACAATAGACAGCCATGTGCACTTGAAAAGGTGATGAAGGTTATAATCCGCCCCCAGTTTATTTCATCTCTGAACAGCTCATATATGATCACGTGATGGTTTTCGAAAGCGAATTAATGCCACAGAATGGTTTGGAATTGTCAAAACTGTCAAATGTGTTTTGATGAACTAACAATTTATAGTAGTGGGGTTGATATTAATATTGGCATGCCTGCTCAAACTTAACAAATATTCTCTTCAAAAGATGTAGAAAACGGCAAGTGGGGGGTGCTGATAGAATGTATGGTGGTATTGGGTTGTACAATGGTGGTATTGGGTTGTACAATGGTGGTATTGGGTTGTACAATGGTGGTATTGGGTTGTACAATGGTGGTATTGGGTTGTAAAATGGTGGTACAGTAGACCCTCACTAATCCGAATAGCCTGGGGATCTGAGTAGTTCGGATTAGTGAAATTTTCGGATTAGTGAAATTTATGAATATCATTATATTGAACTCTGAATTGGTTTATTTTTTGCAGGTGTGGTTGAATACTGACTGGGTGGTGGGAGTGCAAGTTATTTTTAATCATTATGCATTATGATCCCTTCCCGTCCAGCAGATCTCCCGAATCCCATCTCAGTCATCTTCCTTTTGTTTCCTCACAACTCGCTGCCCTTCTTCTTTATGTCTGAGATAGTTGAGACCCCAACTCCATACTGTTCAGATAGTAACTTGTAGCTTTTCTTCCCGAGCTGGTCCAGGATCTAGACCTCCTCGAGCTGGTCCAGGATCTCGACCTCGATGGTAAGGCTCTTGTGAGCTCTTTTCTTCTCCATATCACTGCAGCTGCATCGTATGACAGGTTCGTGTAGGTCGAACTTTAGGTCCGAAAGTTCAATAAATGGTAAGCCTTTTTTTTCTTCTTCCTTTTTTTTTTCTTTCCTAGGGCTAGGGCTGTTTTTTTTGTTTTTTTTTTGTTTTTTGCATTCGGAGTTCGGATTAGCGAGGTTTCGGATTAACGGGGTCCAGATTAGCGAGGGTCTACTGTATTGGGTTGTAAAATGGTGGTATTGGGTTGTAAAATGGTGGTATTGGGTTGTAAAATGGTGGTATTGGTTTGTAAAATGGTGGTATTGGTTTGTAAAATGGTGGTATTGGGTTGTAAAATGGTGGTATTGGGTTGTAAAATGGTGGTATTGGTTTGTAAAATGGTGGTATTGGGTTGTAAAATGGTGGTATTGGGTTGTATTGGGTTGTGGTATTGGGTTGTAAAATGAGGTATTGGGTTGTAAAATGGTGGTATAAGTGGACTGACCTATATAATTTTAGTAGTCTCTGTTCTATCAACACATCTGTGGTTACTCTAAATGCCGACTAAATGGGAAGTGATAAAGTGCAAGGTATGAAATGGGCTTCATTCTGATACCAAAATAATTTCCATACGATGTAATGTAAACAATCAGGACACGCTATATGTATGTTAGATACACACCAATGTACACCCCCCATTCATTGCGCTGTTAGATACAAACCAATGAATGGGGAGGGGAGTACATTGATGTGTACCTATCATATAGCGCAATGAATGGGGGGGGGGGGGGGGGACATTGGCGTGGGCCTATAGCGACACCAATGAATGGGGGGGTTCATTATATCTCTACATTAATTAATAATGCAATGACTACCATTACTGATTAATTAGGAGGGTTTGCACCTCTATATCGGTACTTCTGTACCCATTTATAATTTATATGCACTCTATCCATGAATTTAGAAGATGTGACAGTATATATAATTATTATAATAATAAGACACAAGTTACAATCTGATAATACTACTATATATTGCACTCTCTCAGAATGTATTCTAACAACATGTTCTGCTCCAAATAAGTTTGTGTTGAACACGGATAATTAGCGACCTGATGAAATTGAATAATGTTATTTTTAAAATCCATATTAGACCTTAATAGTACAGTTGGGAGACTAGTCCCGATTAGAAGTCCATAGCACACTAGTGTTTCCATTTCATCCAAGGTTTTTCGGTTGGAATAAGTCAAGCTGTTAAACCAAGATGAGATGGTTGCTACTACCATGGAGGCCTTCAGTTGGTCAAGCACCTCCGTTATATCCAATGCTTTTTGTTTGCCTTCAATGATTTTCTCGATTTTCCCGAGCAGAACAGCATTACAACTCCTTCCCATAACCTGAATATCGCCTCCTCCAGAAAATGGTGAAAAATCAGATTCACTATAACCCAAATTGCATTGTACTCCATGGTAATTCGAATTCGATGCCACAAAATTGTTCAGTGCTTGAAACAAAGATGAATTTCTTTCTGATTCATATGTCAGCATAGGAAACAACGGCACATTACAAAATGTGTCGGTATCATTCCTGGTCGGACCCCAAAATGAATTCACCAAATTACATGACATGTCCGAAGGAGGAATAATGAAATCACCCAGAATCTCAGTGTAGGGTAACTTTCGGTGCTGCGACGATTTAGTACAAGAACATGCTGTTTGTTTATTATAGAGAAAAAAGGCGTATAATCCCCCCGAGGTACCACCACGTATTACAAAATGTCCTCCTTCCGTAATTTTTGGAAAGGTAATAGACGGATTTTGTAAACGAAAGAATCTCTTCATAATTTTCTTCGAGCAAAAATTAAAACTAGGAATTTTTATCACTTTAGAAAATGGCTTCATTCCAAAAAATATCACTCGGACATTAGAGACCTAAAAGAAAGAGACAATTAACAATTATTAATGGAAAAAGAGAGAATTATTAATGGAAAAAAGAGAGAATTATTAATGGTAAAAGAGACGATTATTAATGTTCGTTTCATACCGTTTCCATATCAAGAACTTCAAGACCACCATCACCACCATCATCATCATCACCATCATCACCACCATCCTCCTGTACCGTATAATGGAATCATGAATTAATAGGTGTTGGCTTGAATGTATAGAGGTACATGTAGAGCAACGTGTCCTACTAGAATCCTAGTGGGAACACTGCAATGTAGCACCAAGGTTCATTTAATTAAGGGGGGACTGTACCGCGAACACGCCAATGCCACGATTGACATTGATCCCTAAGTCATCCAGGCAATCTAAATCAGCATGTTTGTTCCTGAATGCATGCACACACACCTACTAGGACCACATCCATTCCTGCATGCACACACACCTACTAGGACCACACCCATTCCAGCATGCATGCACACTCACACACTTACTAGGACCACACACCTACTAGGTCCACATGACACACACCCTCTGCCATGTTCAAGCTGTACATCCAGGCCACACCCATTCATGCATGCACGCACGCACAAACACCTACTAGGAGCACACCCAATCCTGCATGCATGCACATTGAAAGCGAGTACACGTGGAACTCTTACGACTGTGCCAGGAAACTATTTTAGCCAAGCAGCTGCATTCGTTCATTTAACCGTTTTCACGCCGTAGTCCTCACTTAAACTGTGTTTCTATATGTCCAGCTTTAACTGTTTACTTTTGCATATGCATCTCCAACCATGCAGTAATAATATATTAAGTTTAATGAGTGACTATGTAGAAGTCAATATATAGAGGTTGATATATAGAGAGCTGGGCTGAACTAGGAGGACCTGCTGGACTAACTAAGATGCCCCTATAACTGTATTTCTATATGTCCAGCTTTAACTGTTTACTTTTTCATATGTATCTCCAAACATGCAGTCTCACATAGCCTAGGGGCCTGGTGTCGCTAATCTTATGTTGTACAATGTAGTCACAAGGTTATTCTATTTGCTGCACATCTGCACAAATATTCCACTCAACCATAAAGAAAAAGCATGGTGTGACTTGGAGTTCCCATGCCTAGACAACTACTACAAACCTTCATTCCAGAGGTGCCAGCATCATCATCATCATCATCATGTGACTCATCATCTGACTCATATTGTAGTTTTCTCTTCCGCAAATTCCGCAACTTCTCTATTACATACAAATAATGATCAATATAAAACTAGGAATGAATACCCTTCCAGGACGTCCACCACCTCATCATTGGAGTGGGGAATCCTGAGGTGAGAATTTAAGAGTGTACGAGTGCAATTTGGGGGGGAAATTGCACTTACAACACAACAGGGCTAGGGCTAGAATGCAGATATAGTTAATGTAATTATGTATGGAGTCACCAACATCATTTGGAGTGTGGAATCCTGAGGTGAGAGAGAAATCGACACATGGTACATGGTACAATTACTTACCCAGCTGCACCTTCAACTTTCTCTCGCGCTCCTTGGACTCCTTCTCGCGCTCCTTGGACTCCTTCTCGCGCTGCTTGGACTCCTTCGACTCTCTCTCACGCTCCTTCTCGCGCTCCTTGGACTCTCTCTCACGCTCCTTCGACTCTCTCTCACGCTCCTCCAACTCCTCCAACAATTTCCTCATCCCCTCCATAGTTTCCATACTGCTGAGGCACTTAGAGATCGGATGCTAAGGAGACAGGATGTGGATGGCTAAGGCCACTAATACAAATGGAAATAAATAATGTAAACTTAAAAACCTATTTAATGTAGCATTTGACACCTTCTCCTTCTCCTACATGGGGATAGAGAGATACTTGGATTTTTATTTATTCACCATGAGCAGCAAAATGATTGAACACTGTCCAAGCAACCCCAACCCCAACCTCCCTCCCCACTTACCAGCGGCAGCTCCTAGTTATTCGAGATTAAACGTACTGACAGTAGTGTGATCAAAATAGGGGAGGTACAAGGCTAGTTTGTGGTGTGCTGATTGGCTGACCTGTACAAGGCTAGTTTGTGGTGTGATTGGCTGACCTGCCAACCACCCATCCAACCACCTATTCTAATAAAGCACTTACATGTTCATTGGCTATTGTACTGAGCAAAGCATGACCTTTGTTTTTAGTCTGCGATAGCAAAAAAAAAAAAAAAAAAGTCTGGGGTAGCCATACCGAAATCCCCAACCAATGGTCATTGGACCAGAATGTTCAGTGGACATCACATACAGGAATGGTTGGTTGGTTAGCAGCACGTTCGCCGACCCACATCCTATCAGTTTACCACATCATAGCCTGCCCTAGCATGATCTCACAGCACATGACTAGGTGTGTCAGCTCTATGGGGAGACACAAGGTAGGTTAAAGTAGGTTGTATGGGGACACACACTGTCACAATCACTTGAGTCAGGTTGAAAATAGCTCTATGGGGACACACACTGTCTGAACTAACACAGAAGAGATCATACGTCTGAACTACAGAATTACGTAAGGGCACTAAAAACTACTTGAATAGCTTACAAAACGGTCGGAGAGCAGCTGAGCACACACCAGGAGTCACCCCAGGCTAGCTCACAACCAGATGCATGGGAGGAGGATTTTTGCTCATACATTTAGAGTAAATACTCAGCTAGCTGTTAAAACAATGAGGGAACAAGTAATGCAAGTAATGCACCAGACCCTGATAATGGGTCTCTTGGACTGCTATAATATTGGATGGGCTGATTGGTAACCTGCTAACCAAATGCACATTGATTAGTTTGTGGTGTGCCAATTGGCTGACCTGCCAACCACCACCCATTGTCACTACATGTTTGACAATGTTCGTGGGCTATTTATAGAGCAGGGTTATTTATATAGAGTGCACCAGAAGGAGTCTTAAGGAGCTCCTAAGGTAAGGCCTGTCCTAAGGCAAAAACACACAGCAGGAGTCCAGTGGTACATGCCAATCATGCTGTTAATAAACACATTCAGCGAATGTTACCATGGACCTTCATTTAGCTAGAGCCAGAGCCATTGGCCATTTGAAATACTCAGTCACTTATTGAGCTTGTAAAGTTGACCGAGAGCTGATAGAAGCTGTACACCAACTATGATGGCTGGTCTGCTAGTGGTCAGCCTGAGCTGAGCTGAATTAAAGTTAACCTCAGGGCTAGAGCTGGGGTGGGGCTGGGGCTTAGGCCAGCCGGAGCAATACCAACAACTTATTTATAACCTGAGGGTTTTTATGGGCTAGGGCTAGGGCTAGGGCTAGGGCTAGGGGCTAGGGCTAGGGCTAGGGCTAGGGCTAGGGCTAGGGCTAGGGCTAGGGCAGGGGTGGGGCTGGGGTTCACAGCTAGAGCACTTCCAACAGCTTATTTATTAACCTGGGAGGTTTTTATTTAAAGTAATCACTTAACTATGCACACTGAAATCATTGTCCCAAGTCCCTCCTCTTTTTTCCTTATTCAGGGAAGAAAGAAGAAAAGAAACAAGGGTGGCTCGAGCTGGCCTTGAACTCTGCGCAAACCGACTTTCCGGGCCGTGCCACAGCCTGATGAGCCACCGAGCACCCACAGGTTATTCTCATCCATCTTCCGCCATTTAGACTCAATCAGTGTGCTTAATATTTGGTTTAATTAAACTTATAAGCTGGATCCGGTGGATACAAATTGGGCACTCACATCAAAGGCTAGGGCAGGGGTGGGGCTGGGGTTCACAGCTAGAGCACTTCCAACAGCTTATTTATTAACCTGGGAGGTTTTTATTTAAAGTAATCACTTAACTATGCACACTGAAATCATTGTCCCAAGTCCCTCCTCTTTTTTCCTTATTCAGGGAAGAAAGAAGAAAAGAAACAAGGGTGGCTCGAGCTGGCCTTGAACTCTGCGCAAACCGACTTTCCGGGCCGTGCCACAGCCTGATGAGCCACCGAGCACCCACAGGTTATTCTCATCCATCTTCCGCCATTTAGACTCAATCAGTGTGCTTAATATTTGGTTTAATTAAACTTATAAGCTGGATCCGGTGGATACAAATTGGGCACTCACATCAAAGGCTAGGGCAGGGGTGGGGCTGGGGTTCACAGCTAGAGCACTTCCAACAGCTTATTTATTAACCTGGGAGGTTTTTATTTAAAGTAATCACTTAACTATGCACACTGAAATCATTGTCCCAAGTCCCTCCTCTTTTTTCCTTATTCAGGGAAGAAAGAAGAAAAGAAACAAGGGTGGCTCGAGCTGGCCTTGAACTCTGCGCAAACCGACTTTCCGGGCCGTGCCACAGCCTGATGAGCCACCGAGCACCCACAGGTTATTCTCATCCATCTTCCGCCATTTAGACTCAATCAGTGTGCTTAATATTTGGTTTAATTAAACTTATAAGCTGGATCCGGTGGATACAAATTGGGCACTCACATCAAAGGCTAGGGCAGGGGTGGGGCTGGGGTTCACAGCTAGAGCACTTCCAACAGCTTATTTATTAACCTGGGAGGTTTTTATTTAAAGTAATCACTTAACTATGCACACTGAAATCATTGTCCCAAGTCCCTCCTCTTTTTTCCTTATTCAGGGAAGAAAGAAGAAAAGAAACAAGGGTGGCTCGAGCTGGCCTTGAACTCTGCGCAAACCGACTTTCCGGGCCGTGCCACAGCCTGATGAGCCACCGAGCACCCACAGGTTATTCTCATCCATCTTCCGCCATTTAGACTCAATCAGTGTGCTTAATATTTGGTTTAATTAAACTTATAAGCTGGATCCGGTGGATACAAATTGGGCACTCACATCAAAGGCTAGGGCAGGGGTGGGGCTGGGGTTCACAGCTAGAGCACTTCCAACAGCTTATTTATTAACCTGGGAGGTTTTTATTTAAAGTAATCACTTAACTATGCACACTGAAATCATTGTCCCAAGTCCCTCCTCTTTTTTCCTTATTCAGGGAAGAAAGAAGAAAAGAAACAAGGGTGGCTCGAGCTGGCCTTGAACTCTGCGCAAACCGACTTTCCGGGCCGTGCCACAGCCTGATGAGCCACCGAGCACCCACAGGTTATTCTCATCCATCTTCCGCCATTTAGACTCAATCAGTGTGCTTAATATTTGGTTTAATTAAACTTATAAGCTGGATCCGGTGGATACAAATTGGGCACTCACATCAAAGGCTAGGGCAGGGGTGGGGCTGGGGTTCACAGCTAGAGCACTTCCAACAGCTTATTTATTAACCTGGGAGGTTTTTATTTAAAGTAATCACTTAACTATGCACACTGAAATCATTGTCCCAAGTCCCTCCTCTTTTTTCCTTATTCAGGGAAGAAAGAAGAAAAGAAACAAGGGTGGCTCGAGCTGGCCTTGAACTCTGCGCAAACCGACTTTCCGGGCCGTGCCACAGCCTGATGAGCCACCGAGCACCCACAGGTTATTCTCATCCATCTTCCGCCATTTAGACTCAATCAGTGTGCTTAATATTTGGTTTAATTAAACTTATAAGCTGGATCCGGTGGATACAAATTGGGCACTCACATCAAAGGCTAGGGCAGGGGTGGGGCTGGGGTTCACAGCTAGAGCACTTCCAACAGCTTATTTATTAACCTGGGAGGTTTTTATTTAAAGTAATCACTTAACTATGCACACTGAAATCATTGTCCCAAGTCCCTCCTCTTTTTTCCTTATTCAGGGAAGAAAGAAGAAAAGAAACAAGGGTGGCTCGAGCTGGCCTTGAACTCTGCGCAAACCGACTTTCCGGGCCGTGCCACAGCCTGATGAGCCACCGAGCACCCACAGGTTATTCTCATCCATCTTCCGCCATTTAGACTCAATCAGTGTGCTTAATATTTGGTTTAATTAAACTTATAAGCTGGATCCGGTGGATACAAATTGGGCACTCACATCAAAGGCTAGGGCAGGGGTGGGGCTGGGGTTCACAGCTAGAGCACTTCCAACAGCTTATTTATTAACCTGGGAGGTTTTTATTTAAAGTAATCACTTAACTATGCACACTGAAATCATTGTCCCAAGTCCCTCCTCTTTTTTCCTTATTCAGGGAAGAAAGAAGAAAAGAAACAAGGGTGGCTCGAGCTGGCCTTGAACTCTGCGCAAACCGACTTTCCGGGCCGTGCCACAGCCTGATGAGCCACCGAGCACCCACAGGTTATTCTCATCCATCTTCCGCCATTTAGACTCAATCAGTGTGCTTAATATTTGGTTTAATTAAACTTATAAGCTGGATCCGGTGGATACAAATTGGGCACTCACATCAAAGGCTAGGGCAGGGGTGGGGCTGGGGTTCACAGCTAGAGCACTTCCAACAGCTTATTTATTAACCTGGGAGGTTTTTATTTAAAGTAATCACTTAACTATGCACACTGAAATCATTGTCCCAAGTCCCTCCTCTTTTTTCCTTATTCAGGGAAGAAAGAAGAAAAGAAACAAGGGTGGCTCGAGCTGGCCTTGAACTCTGCGCAAACCGACTTTCCGGGCCGTGCCACAGCCTGATGAGCCACCGAGCACCCACAGGTTATTCTCATCCATCTTCCGCCATTTAGACTCAATCAGTGTGCTTAATATTTGGTTTAATTAAACTTATAAGCTGGATCCGGTGGATACAAATTGGGCACTCACATCAAAGGCTAGGGCAGGGGTGGGGCTGGGGTTCACAGCTAGAGCACTTCCAACAGCTTATTTATTAACCTGGGAGGTTTTTATTTAAAGTAATCACTTAACTATGCACACTGAAATCATTGTCCCAAGTCCCTCCTCTTTTTTCCTTATTCAGGGAAGAAAGAAGAAAAGAAACAAGGGTGGCTCGAGCTGGCCTTGAACTCTGCGCAAACCGACTTTCCGGGCCGTGCCACAGCCTGATGAGCCACCGAGCACCCACAGGTTATTCTCATCCATCTTCCGCCATTTAGACTCAATCAGTGTGCTTAATATTTGGTTTAATTAAACTTATAAGCTGGATCCGGTGGATACAAATTGGGCACTCACATCAAAGGCTAGGGCAGGGGTGGGGCTGGGGTTCACAGCTAGAGCACTTCCAACAGCTTATTTATTAACCTGGGAGGTTTTTATTTAAAGTAATCACTTAACTATGCACACTGAAATCATTGTCCCAAGTCCCTCCTCTTTTTTCCTTATTCAGGGAAGAAAGAAGAAAAGAAACAAGGGTGGCTCGAGCTGGCCTTGAACTCTGCGCAAACCGACTTTCCGGGCCGTGCCACAGCCTGATGAGCCACCGAGCACCCACAGGTTATTCTCATCCATCTTCCGCCATTTAGACTCAATCAGTGTGCTTAATATTTGGTTTAATTAAACTTATAAGCTGGATCCGGTGGATACAAATTGGGCACTCACATCAAAGGCTAGGGCAGGGGTGGGGCTGGGGTTCACAGCTAGAGCACTTCCAACAGCTTATTTATTAACCTGGGAGGTTTTTATTTAAAGTAATCACTTAACTATGCACACTGAAATCATTGTCCCAAGTCCCTCCTCTTTTTTCCTTATTCAGGGAAGAAAGAAGAAAAGAAACAAGGGTGGCTCGAGCTGGCCTTGAACTCTGCGCAAACCGACTTTCCGGGCCGTGCCACAGCCTGATGAGCCACCGAGCACCCACAGGTTATTCTCATCCATCTTCCGCCATTTAGACTCAATCAGTGTGCTTAATATTTGGTTTAATTAAACTTATAAGCTGGATCCGGTGGATACAAATTGGGCACTCACATCAAAGGCTAGGGCAGGGGTGGGGCTGGGGTTCACAGCTAGAGCACTTCCAACAGCTTATTTATTAACCTGGGAGGTTTTTATTTAAAGTAATCACTTAACTATGCACACTGAAATCATTGTCCCAAGTCCCTCCTCTTTTTTCCTTATTCAGGGAAGAAAGAAGAAAAGAAACAAGGGTGGCTCGAGCTGGCCTTGAACTCTGCGCAAACCGACTTTCCGGGCCGTGCCACAGCCTGATGAGCCACCGAGCACCCACAGGTTATTCTCATCCATCTTCCGCCATTTAGACTCAATCAGTGTGCTTAATATTTGGTTTAATTAAACTTATAAGCTGGATCCGGTGGATACAAATTGGGCACTCACATCAAAGGCTAGGGCAGGGGTGGGGCTGGGGTTCACAGCTAGAGCACTTCCAACAGCTTATTTATTAACCTGGGAGGTTTTTATTTAAAGTAATCACTTAACTATGCACACTGAAATCATTGTCCCAAGTCCCTCCTCTTTTTTCCTTATTCAGGGAAGAAAGAAGAAAAGAAACAAGGGTGGCTCGAGCTGGCCTTGAACTCTGCGCAAACCGACTTTCCGGGCCGTGCCACAGCCTGATGAGCCACCGAGCACCCACAGGTTATTCTCATCCATCTTCCGCCATTTAGACTCAATCAGTGTGCTTAATATTTGGTTTAATTAAACTTATAAGCTGGATCCGGTGGATACAAATTGGGCACTCACATCAAAGGCTAGGGCAGGGGTGGGGCTGGGGTTCACAGCTAGAGCACTTCCAACAGCTTATTTATTAACCTGGGAGGTTTTTATTTAAAGTAATCACTTAACTATGCACACTGAAATCATTGTCCCAAGTCCCTCCTCTTTTTTCCTTATTCAGGGAAGAAAGAAGAAAAGAAACAAGGGTGGCTCGAGCTGGCCTTGAACTCTGCGCAAACCGACTTTCCGGGCCGTGCCACAGCCTGATGAGCCACCGAGCACCCACAGGTTATTCTCATCCATCTTCCGCCATTTAGACTCAATCAGTGTGCTTAATATTTGGTTTAATTAAACTTATAAGCTGGATCCGGTGGATACAAATTGGGCACTCACATCAAAGGCTAGGGCAGGGGTGGGGCTGGGGTTCACAGCTAGAGCACTTCCAACAGCTTATTTATTAACCTGGGAGGTTTTTATTTAAAGTAATCACTTAACTATGCACACTGAAATCATTGTCCCAAGTCCCTCCTCTTTTTTCCTTATTCAGGGAAGAAAGAAGAAAAGAAACAAGGGTGGCTCGAGCTGGCCTTGAACTCTGCGCAAACCGACTTTCCGGGCCGTGCCACAGCCTGATGAGCCACCGAGCACCCACAGGTTATTCTCATCCATCTTCCGCCATTTAGACTCAATCAGTGTGCTTCATATTTGGTTTAATTAAACTTATAAGCTGGATCCGGTGGATACAAATTGGGCACTCACATCAAAGGCTAGGGCAGGGGTGGGGCTGGGGTTCACAGCTAGAGCACTTCCAACAGCTTATTTATTAACCTGGGAGGTTTTTATTTAAAGTAATCACTTAACTATGCACACTGAAATCATTGTCCCAAGTCCCTCCTCTTTTTTCCTTATTCAGGGAAGAAAGAAGAAAAGAAACAAGGGTGGCTCGAGCTGGCCTTGAACTCTGCGCAAACCGACTTTCCGGGCCGTGCCACAGCCTGATGAGCCACCGAGCACCCACAGGTTATTCTCATCCATCTTCCGCCATTTAGACTCAATCAGTGTGCTTAATATTTGGTTTAATTAAACTTATAAGCTGGATCCGGTGGATACAAATTGGGCACTCACATCAAAGGCTAGGGCAGGGGTGGGGCTGGGGTTCACAGCTAGAGCACTTCCAACAGCTTATTTATTAACCTGGGAGGTTTTTATTTAAAGTAATCACTTAACTATGCACACTGAAATCATTGTCCCAAGTCCCTCCTCTTTTTTCCTTATTCAGGGAAGAAAGAAGAAAAGAAACAAGGGTGGCTCGAGCTGGCCTTGAACTCTGCGCAAACCGACTTTCCGGGCCGTGCCACAGCCTGATGAGCCACCGAGCACCCACAGGTTATTCTCATCCATCTTCCGCCATTTAGACTCAATCAGTGTGCTTAATATTTGGTTTAATTAAACTTATAAGCTGGATCCGGTGGATACAAATTGGGCACTCACATCAAAGGCTAGGGCAGGGGTGGGGCTGGGGTTCACAGCTAGAGCACTTCCAACAGCTTATTTATTAACCTGGGAGGTTTTTATTTAAAGTAATCACTTAACTATGCACACTGAAATCATTGTCCCAAGTCCCTCCTCTTTTTTCCTTATTCAGGGAAGAAAGAAGAAAAGAAACAAGGGTGGCTCGAGCTGGCCTTGAACTCTGCGCAAACCGACTTTCCGGGCCGTGCCACAGCCTGATGAGCCACCGAGCACCCACAGGTTATTCTCATCCATCTTCCGCCATTTAGACTCAATCAGTGTGCTTCATATTTGGTTTAATTAAACTTATAAGCTGGATCCGGTGGATACAAATTGGGCACTCACATCAAGGGCTAGGGCAGGGGTGGGGCTGGGGTTCACAGCTAGAGCACTTCCAACAGCTTATTTATTAACCTGGGAGGTTTTTATTTAAAGTAATCACTTAACTATGCACACTGAAATCATTGTCCCAAGTCCCTCCTCTTTTTTCCTTATTCAGGGAAGAAAGAAGAAAAGAAACAAGGGTGGCTCGAGCTGGCCTTGAACTCTGCGCAAACCGACTTTCCGGGCCGTGCCACAGCCTGATGAGCCACCGAGCACCCACAGGTTATTCTCATCCATCTTCCGCCATTTAGACTCAATCAGTGTGCTTAATATTTGGTTTAATTAAACTTATAAGCTGGATCCGGTGGATACAAATTGGGCACTCACATCAAAGGCTAGGGCAGGGGTGGGGCTGGGGTTCACAGCTAGAGCACTTCCAACAGCTTATTTATTAACCTGGGAGGTTTTTATTTAAAGTAATCACTTAACTATGCACACTGAAATCATTGTCCCAAGTCCCTCCTCTTTTTTCCTTATTCAGGGAAGAAAGAAGAAAAGAAACAAGGGTGGCTCGAGCTGGCCTTGAACTCTGCGCAAACCGACTTTCCGGGCCGTGCCACAGCCTGATGAGCCACCGAGCACCCACAGGTTATTCTCATCCATCTTCCGCCATTTAGACTCAATCAGTGTGCTTAATATTTGGTTTAATTAAACTTATAAGCTGGATCCGGTGGATACAAATTGGGCACTCACATCAAAGGCTAGGGCAGGGGTGGGGCTGGGGTTCACAGCTAGAGCACTTCCAACAGCTTATTTATTAACCTGGGAGGTTTTTATTTAAAGTAATCACTTAACTATGCACACTGAAATCATTGTCCCAAGTCCCTCCTCTTTTTTCCTTATTCAGGGAAGAAAGAAGAAAAGAAACAAGGGTGGCTCGAGCTGGCCTTGAACTCTGCGCAAACCGACTTTCCGGGCCGTGCCACAGCCTGATGAGCCACCGAGCACCCACAGGTTATTCTCATCCATCTTCCGCCATTTAGACTCAATCAGTGTGCTTAATATTTGGTTTAATTAAACTTATAAGCTGGATCCGGTGGATACAAATTGGGCACTCACATCAAAGGCTAGGGCAGGGGTGGGGCTGGGGTTCACAGCTAGAGCACTTCCAACAGCTTATTTATTAACCTGGGAGGTTTTTATTTAAAGTAATCACTTAACTATGCACACTGAAATCATTGTCCCAAGTCCCTCCTCTTTTTTCCTTATTCAGGGAAGAAAGAAGAAAAGAAACAAGGGTGGCTCGAGCTGGCCTTGAACTCTGCGCAAACCGACTTTCCGGGCCGTGCCACAGCCTGATGAGCCACCGAGCACCCACAGGTTATTCTCATCCATCTTCCGCCATTTAGACTCAATCAGTGTGCTTAATATTTGGTTTAATTAAACTTATAAGCTGGATCCGGTGGATACAAATTGGGCACTCACATCAAAGGCTAGGGCAGGGGTGGGGCTGGGGTTCACAGCTAGAGCACTTCCAACAGCTTATTTATTAACCTGGGAGGTTTTTATTTAAAGTAATCACTTAACTATGCACACTGAAATCATTGTCCCAAGTCCCTCCTCTTTTTTCCTTATTCAGGGAAGAAAGAAGAAAAGAAACAAGGGTGGCTCGAGCTGGCCTTGAACTCTGCGCAAACCGACTTTCCGGGCCGTGCCACAGCCTGATGAGCCACCGAGCACCCACAGGTTATTCTCATCCATCTTCCGCCATTTAGACTCAATCAGTGTGCTTAATATTTGGTTTAATTAAACTTATAAGCTGGATCCGGTGGATACAAATTGGGCACTCACATCAAAGGCTAGGGCAGGGGTGGGGCTGGGGTTCACAGCTAGAGCACTTCCAACAGCTTATTTATTAACCTGGGAGGTTTTTATTTAAAGTAATCACTTAACTATGCACACTGAAATCATTGTCCCAAGTCCCTCCTCTTTTTTCCTTATTCAGGGAAGAAAGAAGAAAAGAAACAAGGGTGGCTCGAGCTGGCCTTGAACTCTGCGCAAACCGACTTTCCGGGCCGTGCCACAGCCTGATGAGCCACCGAGCACCCACAGGTTATTCTCATCCATCTTCCGCCATTTAGACTCAATCAGTGTGCTTAATATTTGGTTTAATTAAACTTATAAGCTGGATCCGGTGGATACAAATTGGGCACTCACATCAAAGGCTAGGGCAGGGGTGGGGCTGGGGTTCACAGCTAGAGCACTTCCAACAGCTTATTTATTAACCTGGGAGGTTTTTATTTAAAGTAATCACTTAACTATGCACACTGAAATCATTGTCCCAAGTCCCTCCTCTTTTTTCCTTATTCAGGGAAGAAAGAAGAAAAGAAACAAGGGTGGCTCGAGCTGGCCTTGAACTCTGCGCAAACCGACTTTCCGGGCCGTGCCACAGCCTGATGAGCCACCGAGCACCCACAGGTTATTCTCATCCATCTTCCGCCATTTAGACTCAATCAGTGTGCTTAATATTTGGTTTAATTAAACTTATAAGCTGGATCCGGTGGATACAAATTGGGCACTCACATCAAAGGCTAGGGCAGGGGTGGGGCTGGGGTTCACAGCTAGAGCACTTCCAACAGCTTATTTATTAACCTGGGAGGTTTTTATTTAAAGTAATCACTTAACTATGCACACTGAAATCATTGTCCCAAGTCCCTCCTCTTTTTTCCTTATTCAGGGAAGAAAGAAGAAAAGAAACAAGGGTGGCTCGAGCTGGCCTTGAACTCTGCGCAAACCGACTTTCCGGGCCGTGCCACAGCATGATGAGCCACCGAGCACCCACAGGTTATTCTCATCCATCTTCCGCCATTTAGACTCAATCAGTGTGCTTCATATTTGGTTTAATTAAACTTATAAGCTGGATCCGGTGGATACAAATTGGGCACTCACATCAAAGGCTAGGGCAGGGGTGGGGCTGGGGTTCACAGCTAGAGCACTTCCAACAGCTTATTTATTAACCTGGGAGGTTTTTATTTAAAGTAATCACTTAACTATGCACACTGAAATCATTGTCCCAAGTCCCTCCTCTTTTTTCCTTATTCAGGGAAGAAAGAAGAAAAGAAACAAGGGTGGCTCGAGCTGGCATTGAACTCTGCGCAAACCGACTTTCCGGGCCGTGCCACAGCCTGATGAGCCACCGAGCACCCACAGGTTATTCTCATCCATCTTCCGCCATTTAGACTCAATCAGTGTGCTTAATATTTGGTTTAATTAAACTTATAAGCTGGATCCGGTGGATACAAATTGGGCACTCACATCAAAGGCTAGGGCAGGGGTGGGGCTGGGGTTCACAGCTAGAGCACTTCCAACAGCTTATTTATTAACCTGGGAGGTTTTTATTTAAAGTAATCACTTAACTATGCACACTGAAATCATTGTCCCAAGTCCCTCCTCTTTTTTCCTTATTCAGGGAAGAAAGAAGAAAAGAAACAAGGGTGGCTCGAGCTGGCCTTGAACTCTGCGCAAACCGACTTTCCGGGCCGTGCCACAGCCTGATGAGCCACCGAGCACCCACAGGTTATTCTCATCCATCTTCCGCCATTTAGACTCAATCAGTGTGCTTCATATTTGGTTTAATTAAACTTATAAGCTGGATCCGGTGGATACAAATTGGGCACTCACATCAAAGGCTAGGGCAGGGGTGGGGCTGGGGTTCACAGCTAGAGCACTTCCAACAGCTTATTTATTAACCTGGGAGGTTTTTATTTAAAGTAATCACTTAACTATGCACACTGAAATCATTGTCCCAAGTCCCTCCTCTTTTTTCCTTATTCAGGGAAGAAAGAAGAAAAGAAACAAGGGTGGCTCGAGCTGGCCTTGAACTCTGCGCAAACCGACTTTCCGGGCCGTGCCACAGCCTGATGAGCCACCGAGCACCCACAGGTTATTCTCATCCATCTTCCGCCATTTAGACTCAATCAGTGTGCTTAATATTTGGTTTAATTAAACTTATAAGCTGGATCCGGTGGATACAAATTGGGCACTCACATCAAGGGCTAGGGCAGGGGTGGGGCTGGGGTTCACAGCTAGAGCACTTCCAACAGCTTATTTATTAACCTGGGAGGTTTTTATTTAAAGTAATCACTTAACTATGCACACTGAAATCATTGTCCCAAGTCCCTCCTCTTTTTTCCTTATTCAGGGAAGAAAGAAGAAAAGAAACAAGGGTGGCTCGAGCTGGCCTTGAACTCTGCGCAAACCGACTTTCCGGGCCGTGCCACAGCCTGATGAGCCACCGAGCACCCACAGGTTATTCTCATCCATCTTCCGCCATTTAGACTCAATCAGTGTGCTTAATATTTGGTTTAATTAAACTTATAAGCTGGATCCGGTGGATACAAATTGGGCACTCACATCAAAGGCTAGGGCAGGGGTGGGGCTGGGGTTCACAGCTAGAGCACTTCCAACAGCTTATTTATTAACCTGGGAGGTTTTTATTTAAAGTAATCACTTAACTATGCACACTGAAATCATTGTCCCAAGTCCCTCCTCTTTT
The DNA here is from genome assembly GCA_028752905.1 of Cladorhizidae sp. MBARI D1340-BT2. Classification (NCBI taxonomy): domain Eukaryota; kingdom Metazoa; phylum Porifera; class Demospongiae; order Poecilosclerida; family Cladorhizidae; species Cladorhizidae sp. MBARI D1340-BT2. Next base: position 990,374 of record JAQNBH010000001.1, on the reverse strand, counting down.
TTCCTTATTCAGGGAAGAAAGAAGAAAAGAAACAAGGGTGGCTCGAGCTGGCCTTGAACTCTGCGCAAACCGACTTTCCGGGCCGTGCCACAGCCTGATGAGCCACCGAGCACCCACAGGTTATTCTCATCCATCTTCCGCCATTTAGACTCAATCAGTGTGCTTAATATTTGGTTTAATTAAACTTATAAGCTGGATCCGGTGGATACAAATTGGGCACTCACATCAAAGGCTAGGGCAGGGGTGGGGCTGGGGTTCACAGCTAGAGCACTTCCAACAGCTTATTTATTAACCTGGGAGGTTTTTATTTAAAGTAATCACTTAACTATGCACACTGAAATCATTGTCCCAAGTCCCTCCTCTTTTTTCCTTATTCAGGGAAGAAAGAAGAAAAGAAACAAGGGTGGCTCGAGCTGGCCTTGAACTCTGCGCAAACCGACTTTCCGGGCCGTGCCACAGCCTGATGAGCCACCGAGCACCCACAGGTTATTCTCATCCATCTTCCGCCATTTAGACTCAATCAGTGTGCTTAATATTTGGTTTAATTAAACTTATAAGCTGGATCCGGTGGATACAAATTGGGCACTCACATCAAAGGCTAGGGCAGGGGTGGGGCTGGGGTTCACAGCTAGAGCACTTCCAACAGCTTATTTATTAACCTGGGAGGTTTTTATTTAAAGTAATCACTTAACTATGCACACTGAAATCATTGTCCCAAGTCCCTCCTCTTTTTTCCTTATTCAGGGAAGAAAGAAGAAAAGAAACAAGGGTGGCTCGAGCTGGCCTTGAACTCTGCGCAAACCGACTTTCCGGGCCGTGCCACAGCCTGATGAGCCACCGAGCACCCACAGGTTATTCTCATCCATCTTCCGCCATTTAGACTCAATCAGTGTGCTTAATATTTGGTTTAATTAAACTTATAAGCTGGATCCGGTGGATACAAATTGGGCACTCACATCAAAGGCTAGGGCAGGGGTGGGGCTGGGGTTCACAGCTAGAGCACTTCCAACAGCTTATTTATTAACCTGGGAGGTTTTTATTTAAAGTAATCACTTAACTATGCACACTGAAATCATTGTCCCAAGTCCCTCCTCTTTTTTCCTTATTCAGGGAAGAAAGAAGAAAAGAAACAAGGGTGGCTCGAGCTGGCCTTGAACTCTGCGCAAACCGACTTTCCGGGCCGTGCCACAGCATGATGAGCCACCGAGCACCCACAGGTTATTCTCATCCATCTTCCGCCATTTAGACTCAATCAGTGTGCTTCATATTTGGTTTAATTAAACTTATAAGCTGGATCCGGTGGATACAAATTGGGCACTCACATCAAAGGCTAGGGCAGGGGTGGGGCTGGGGTTCACAGCTAGAGCACTTCCAACAGCTTATTTATTAACCTGGGAGGTTTTTATTTAAAGTAATCACTTAACTATGCACACTGAAATCATTGTCCCAAGTCCCTCCTCTTTTTTCCTTATTCAGGGAAGAAAGAAGAAAAGAAACAAGGGTGGCTCGAGCTGGCATTGAACTCTGCGCAAACCGACTTTCCGGGCCGTGCCACAGCCTGATGAGCCACCGAGCACCCACAGGTTATTCTCATCCATCTTCCGCCATTTAGACTCAATCAGTGTGCTTAATATTTGGTTTAATTAAACTTATAAGCTGGATCCGGTGGATACAAATTGGGCACTCACATCAAAGGCTAGGGCAGGGGTGGGGCTGGGGTTCACAGCTAGAGCACTTCCAACAGCTTATTTATTAACCTGGGAGGTTTTTATTTAAAGTAATCACTTAACTATGCACACTGAAATCATTGTCCCAAGTCCCTCCTCTTTTTTCCTTATTCAGGGAAGAAAGAAGAAAAGAAACAAGGGTGGCTCGAGCTGGCCTTGAACTCTGCGCAAACCGACTTTCCGGGCCGTGCCACAGCCTGATGAGCCACCGAGCACCCACAGGTTATTCTCATCCATCTTCCGCCATTTAGACTCAATCAGTGTGCTTCATATTTGGTTTAATTAAACTTATAAGCTGGATCCGGTGGATACAAATTGGGCACTCACATCAAAGGCTAGGGCAGGGGTGGGGCTGGGGTTCACAGCTAGAGCACTTCCAACAGCTTATTTATTAACCTGGGAGGTTTTTATTTAAAGTAATCACTTAACTATGCACACTGAAATCATTGTCCCAAGTCCCTCCTCTTTTTTCCTTATTCAGGGAAGAAAGAAGAAAAGAAACAAGGGTGGCTCGAGCTGGCCTTGAACTCTGCGCAAACCGACTTTCCGGGCCGTGCCACAGCCTGATGAGCCACCGAGCACCCACAGGTTATTCTCATCCATCTTCCGCCATTTAGACTCAATCAGTGTGCTTAATATTTGGTTTAATTAAACTTATAAGCTGGATCCGGTGGATACAAATTGGGCACTCACATCAAGGGCTAGGGCAGGGGTGGGGCTGGGGTTCACAGCTAGAGCACTTCCAACAGCTTATTTATTAACCTGGGAGGTTTTTATTTAAAGTAATCACTTAACTATGCACACTGAAATCATTGTCCCAAGTCCCTCCTCTTTTTTCCTTATTCAGGGAAGAAAGAAGAAAAGAAACAAGGGTGGCTCGAGCTGGCCTTGAACTCTGCGCAAACCGACTTTCCGGGCCGTGCCACAGCCTGATGAGCCACCGAGCACCCACAGGTTATTCTCATCCATCTTCCGCCATTTAGACTCAATCAGTGTGCTTAATATTTGGTTTAATTAAACTTATAAGCTGGATCCGGTGGATACAAATTGGGCACTCACATCAAAGGCTAGGGCAGGGGTGGGGCTGGGGTTCACAGCTAGAGCACTTCCAACAGCTTATTTATTAACCTGGGAGGTTTTTATTTAAAGTAATCACTTAACTATGCACACTGAAATCATTGTCCCAAGTCCCTCCTCTTTTTTCCTTATTCAGGGAAGAAAGAAGAAAAGAAACAAGGGTGGCTCGAGCTGGCCTTGAACTCTGCGCAAACCGACTTTCCGGGCCGTGCCACAGCCTGATGAGCCACCGAGCACCCACAGGTTATTCTCATCCATCTTCCGCCATTTAGACTCAATCAGTGTGCTTAATATTTGGTTTAATTAAACTTATAAGCTGGATCCGGTGGATACAAATTGGGCACTCACATCAAAGGCTAGGGCAGGGGTGGGGCTGGGGTTCACAGCTAGAGCACTTCCAACAGCTTATTTATTAACCTGGGAGGTTTTTATTTAAAGTAATCACTTAACTATGCACACTGAAATCATTGTCCCAAGTCCCTCCTCTTTTTTCCTTATTCAGGGAAGAAAGAAGAAAAGAAACAAGGGTGGCTCGAGCTGGCCTTGAACTCTGCGCAAACCGACTTTCCGGGCCGTGCCACAGCCTGATGAGCCACCGAGCACCCACAGGTTATTCTCATCCATCTTCCGCCATTTAGACTCAATCAGTGTGCTTAATATTTGGTTTAATTAAACTTATAAGCTGGATCCGGTGGATACAAATTGGGCACTCACATCAAAGGCTAGGGCAGGGGTGGGGCTGGGGTTCACAGCTAGAGCACTTCCAACAGCTTATTTATTAACCTGGGAGGTTTTTATTTAAAGTAATCACTTAACTATGCACACTGAAATCATTGTCCCAAGTCCCTCCTCTTTTTTCCTTATTCAGGGAAGAAAGAAGAAAAGAAACAAGGGTGGCTCGAGCTGGCCTTGAACTCTGCGCAAACCGACTTTCCGGGCCGTGCCACAGCCTGATGAGCCACCGAGCACCCACAGGTTATTCTCATCCATCTTCCGCCATTTAGACTCAATCAGTGTGCTTCATATTTGGTTTAATTAAACTTATAAGCTGGATCCGGTGGATACAAATTGGGCACTCACATCAAAGGCTAGGGCAGGGGTGGGGCTGGGGTTCACAGCTAGAGCACTTCCAACAGCTTATTTATTAACCTGGGAGGTTTTTATTTAAAGTAATCACTTAACTATGCACACTGAAATCATTGTCCCAAGTCCCTCCTCTTTTTTCCTTATTCAGGGAAGAAAGAAGAAAAGAAACAAGGGTGGCTCGAGCTGGCCTTGAACTCTGCGCAAACCGACTTTCCGGGCCGTGCCACAGCATGATGAGCCACCGAGCACCCACAGGTTATTCTCATCCATCTTCCGCCATTTAGACTCAATCAGTGTGCTTCATATTTGGTTTAATTAAACTTATAAGCTGGATCCGGTGGATACAAATTGGGCACTCACATCAAAGGCTAGGGCAGGGGTGGGGCTGGGGTTCACAGCTAGAGCACTTCCAACAGCTTATTTATTAACCTGGGAGGTTTTTATTTAAAGTAATCACTTAACTATGCACACTGAAATCATTGTCCCAAGTCCCTCCTCTTTTTTCCTTATTCAGGGAAGAAAGAAGAAAAGAAACAAGGGTGGCTCGAGCTGGCATTGAACTCTGCGCAAACCGACTTTCCGGGCCGTGCCACAGCCTGATGAGCCACCGAGCACCCACAGGTTATTCTCATCCATCTTCCGCCATTTAGACTCAATCAGTGTGCTTAATATTTGGTTTAATTAAACTTATAAGCTGGATCCGGTGGATACAAATTGGGCACTCACATCAAAGGCTAGGGCAGGGGTGGGGCTGGGGTTCACAGCTAGAGCACTTCCAACAGCTTATTTATTAACCTGGGAGGTTTTTATTTAAAGTAATCACTTAACTATGCACACTGAAATCATTGTCCCAAGTCCCTCCTCTTTTTTCCTTATTCAGGGAAGAAAGAAGAAAAGAAACAAGGGTGGCTCGAGCTGGCCTTGAACTCTGCGCAAACCGACTTTCCGGGCCGTGCCACAGCCTGATGAGCCACCGAGCACCCACAGGTTATTCTCATCCATCTTCCGCCATTTAGACTCAATCAGTGTGCTTCATATTTGGTTTAATTAAACTTATAAGCTGGATCCGGTGGATACAAATTGGGCACTCACATCAAAGGCTAGGGCAGGGGTGGGGCTGGGGTTCACAGCTAGAGCACTTCCAACAGCTTATTTATTAACCTGGGAGGTTTTTATTTAAAGTAATCACTTAACTATGCACACTGAAATCATTGTCCCAAGTCCCTCCTCTTTTTTCCTTATTCAGGGAAGAAAGAAGAAAAGAAACAAGGGTGGCTCGAGCTGGCCTTGAACTCTGCGCAAACCGACTTTCCGGGCCGTGCCACAGCCTGATGAGCCACCGAGCACCCACAGGTTATTCTCATCCATCTTCCGCCATTTAGACTCAATCAGTGTGCTTAATATTTGGTTTAATTAAACTTATAAGCTGGATCCGGTGGATACAAATTGGGCACTCACATCAAGGGCTAGGGCAGGGGTGGGGCTGGGGTTCACAGCTAGAGCACTTCCAACAGCTTATTTATTAACCTGGGAGGTTTTTATTTAAAGTAATCACTTAACTATGCACACTGAAATCATTGTCCCAAGTCCCTCCTCTTTTTTCCTTATTCAGGGAAGAAAGAAGAAAAGAAACAAGGGTGGCTCGAGCTGGCCTTGAACTCTGCGCAAACCGACTTTCCGGGCCGTGCCACAGCCTGATGAGCCACCGAGCACCCACAGGTTATTCTCATCCATCTTCCGCCATTTAGACTCAATCAGTGTGCTTAATATTTGGTTTAATTAAACTTATAAGCTGGATCCGGTGGATACAAATTGGGCACTCACATCAAAGGCTAGGGCAGGGGTGGGGCTGGGGTTCACAGCTAGAGCACTTCCAACAGCTTATTTATTAACCTGGGAGGTTTTTATTTAAAGTAATCACTTAACTATGCACACTGAAATCATTGTCCCAAGTCCCTCCTCTTTTTTCCTTATTCAGGGAAGAAAGAAGAAAAGAAACAAGGGTGGCTCGAGCTGGCCTTGAACTCTGCGCAAACCGACTTTCCGGGCCGTGCCACAGCCTGATGAGCCACCGAGCACCCACAGGTTATTCTCATCCATCTTCCGCCATTTAGACTCAATCAGTGTGCTTCATATTTGGTTTAATTAAACTTATAAGCTGGATCCGGTGGATACAAATTGGGCACTCACATCAAAGGCTAGGGCAGGGGTGGGGCTGGGGTTCACAGCTAGAGCACTTCCAACAGCTTATTTATTAACCTGGGAGGTTTTTATTTAAAGTAATCACTTAACTATGCACACTGAAATCATTGTCCCAAGTCCCTCCTCTTTTTTCCTTATTCAGGGAAGAAAGAAGAAAAGAAACAAGGGTGGCTCGAGCTGGCCTTGAACTCTGCGCAAACCGACTTTCCGGGCCGTGCCACAGCCTGATGAGCCACCGAGCACCCACAGGTTATTCTCATCCATCTTCCGCCATTTAGACTCAATCAGTGTGCTTAATATTTGGTTTAATTAAACTTATAAGCTGGATCCGGTGGATACAAATTGGGCACTCACATCAAAGGCTAGGGCAGGGGTGGGGCTGGGGTTCACAGCTAGAGCACTTCCAACAGCTTATTTATTAACCTGGGAGGTTTTTATTTAAAGTAATCACTTAACTATGCACACTGAAATCATTGTCCCAAGTCCCTCCTCTTTTTTCCTTATTCAGGGAAGAAAGAAGAAAAGAAACAAGGGTGGCTCGAGCTGGCCTTGAACTCTGCGCAAACCGACTTTCCGGGCCGTGCCACAGCCTGATGAGCCACCGAGCACCCACAGGTTATTCTCATCCATCTTCCGCCATTTAGACTCAATCAGTGTGCTTAATATTTGGTTTAATTAAACTTATAAGCTGGATCCGGTGGATACAAATTGGGCACTCACATCAAAGGCTAGGGCAGGGGTGGGGCTGGGGTTCACAGCTAGAGCACTTCCAACAGCTTATTTATTAACCTGGGAGGTTTTTATTTAAAGTAATCACTTAACTATGCACACTGAAATCATTGTCCCAAGTCCCTCCTCTTTTTTCCTTATTCAGGGAAGAAAGAAGAAAAGAAACAAGGGTGGCTCGAGCTGGCCTTGAACTCTGCGCAAACCGACTTTCCGGGCCGTGCCACAGCATGATGAGCCACCGAGCACCCACAGGTTATTCTCATCCATCTTCCGCCATTTAGACTCAATCAGTGTGCTTCATATTTGGTTTAATTAAACTTATAAGCTGGATCCGGTGGATACAAATTGGGCACTCACATCAAAGGCTAGGGCAGGGGTGGGGCTGGGGTTCACAGCTAGAGCACTTCCAACAGCTTATTTATTAACCTGGGAGGTTTTTATTTAAAGTAATCACTTAACTATGCACACTGAAATCATTGTCCCAAGTCCCTCCTCTTTTTTCCTTATTCAGGGAAGAAAGAAGAAAAGAAACAAGGGTGGCTCGAGCTGGCATTGAACTCTGCGCAAACCGACTTTCCGGGCCGTGCCACAGCCTGATGAGCCACCGAGCACCCACAGGTTATTCTCATCCATCTTCCGCCATTTAGACTCAATCAGTGTGCTTAATATTTGGTTTAATTAAACTTATAAGCTGGATCCGGTGGATACAAATTGGGCACTCACATCAAAGGCTAGGGCAGGGGTGGGGCTGGGGTTCACAGCTAGAGCACTTCCAACAGCTTATTTATTAACCTGGGAGGTTTTTATTTAAAGTAATCACTTAACTATGCACACTGAAATCATTGTCCCAAGTCCCTCCTCTTTTTTCCTTATTCAGGGAAGAAAGAAGAAAAGAAACAAGGGTGGCTCGAGCTGGCCTTGAACTCTGCGCAAACCGACTTTCCGGGCCGTGCCACAGCCTGATGAGCCACCGAGCACCCACAGGTTATTCTCATCCATCTTCCGCCATTTAGACTCAATCAGTGTGCTTCATATTTGGTTTAATTAAACTTATAAGCTGGATCCGGTGGATACAAATTGGGCACTCACATCAAAGGCTAGGGCAGGGGTGGGGCTGGGGTTCACAGCTAGAGCACTTCCAACAGCTTATTTATTAACCTGGGAGGTTTTTATTTAAAGTAATCACTTAACTATGCACACTGAAATCATTGTCCCAAGTCCCTCCTCTTTTTTCCTTATTCAGGGAAGAAAGAAGAAAAGAAACAAGGGTGGCTCGAGCTGGCCTTGAACTCTGCGCAAACCGACTTTCCGGGCCGTGCCACAGCCTGATGAGCCACCGAGCACCCACAGGTTATTCTCATCCATCTTCCGCCATTTAGACTCAATCAGTGTGCTTAATATTTGGTTTAATTAAACTTATAAGCTGGATCCGGTGGATACAAATTGGGCACTCACATCAAAGGCTAGGGCAGGGGTGGGGCTGGGGTTCACAGCTAGAGCACTTCCAACAGCTTATTTATTAACCTGGGAGGTTTTTATTTAAAGTAATCACTTAACTATGCACACTGAAATCATTGTCCCAAGTCCCTCCTCTTTTTTCCTTATTCAGGGAAGAAAGAAGAAAAGAAACAAGGGTGGCTCGAGCTGGCCTTGAACTCTGCGCAAACCGACTTTCCGGGCCGTGCCACAGCCTGATGAGCCACCGAGCACCCACAGGTTATTCTCATCCATCTTCCGCCATTTAGACTCAATCAGTGTGCTTCATATTTGGTTTAATTAAACTTATAAGCTGGATCCGGTGGATACAAATTGGGCACTCACATCAAAGGCTAGGGCAGGGGTGGGGCTGGGGTTCACAGCTAGAGCACTTCCAACAGCTTATTTATTAACCTGGGAGGTTTTTATTTAAAGTAATCACTTAACTATGCACACTGAAATCATTGTCCCAAGTCCCTCCTCTTTTTTCCTTATTCAGGGAAGAAAGAAGAAAAGAAACAAGGGTGGCTCGAGCTGGCCTTGAACTCTGCGCAAACCGACTTTCCGGGCCGTGCCACAGCCTGATGAGCCACCGAGCACCCACAGGTTATTCTCATCCATCTTCCGCCATTTAGACTCAATCAGTGTGCTTCATATTTGGTTTAATTAAACTTATAAGCTGGATCCGGTGGATACAAATTGGGCACTCACATCAAGGGCTAGGGCAGGGGTGGGGCTGGGGTTCACAGCTAGAGCACTTCCAACAGCTTATTTATTAACCTGGGAGGTTTTTATTTAAAGTAATCACTTAACTATGCACACTGAAATCATTGTCCCAAGTCCCTCCTCTTTTTTCCTTATTCAGGGAAGAAAGAAGAAAAGAAACAAGGGTGGCTCGAGCTGGCCTTGAACTCTGCGCAAACCGACTTTCCGGGCCGTGCCACAGCCTGATGAGCCACCGAGCACCCACAGGTTATTCTCATCCATCTTCCGCCATTTAGACTCAATCAGTGTGCTTCATATTTGGTTTAATTAAACTTATAAGCTGGATCCGGTGGATACAAATTGGGCACTCACATCAAGGGCTAGGGCAGGGGTGGGGCTGGGGTTCACAGCTAGAGCACTTCCAACAGCTTATTTATTAACCTGGGAGGTTTTTATTTAAAGTAATCACTTAACTATGCACACTGAAATCATTGTCCCAAGTCCCTCCTCTTTTTTCCTTATTCAGGGAAGAAAGAAGAAAAGAAACAAGGGTGGCTCGAGCTGGCCTTGAACTCTGCGCAAACCGACTTTCCGGGCCGTGCCACAGCCTGATGAGCCACCGAGCACCCACAGGTTATTCTCATCCATCTTCCGCCATTTAGACTCAATCAGTGTGCTTAATATTTGGTTTAATTAAACTTATAAGCTGGATCCGGTGGATACAAATTGGGCACTCACATCAAAGGCTAGGGCAGGGGTGGGGCTGGGGTTCACAGCTAGAGCACTTCCAACAGCTTATTTATTAACCTGGGAGGTTTTTATTTAAAGTAATCACTTAACTATGCACACTGAAATCATTGTCCCAAGTCCCTCCTCTTTTTTCCTTATTCAGGGAAGAAAGAAGAAAAGAAACAAGGGTGGCTCGAGCTGGCCTTGAACTCTGCGCAAACCGACTTTCCGGGCCGTGCCACAGCCTGATGAGCCACCGAGCACCCACAGGTTATTCTCATCCATCTTCCGCCATTTAGACTCAATCAGTGTGCTTAATATTTGGTTTAATTAAACTTATAAGCTGGATCCGGTGGATACAAATTGGGCACTCACATCAAAGGCTAGGGCAGGGGTGGGGCTGGGGTTCACAGCTAGAGCACTTCCAACAGCTTATTTATTAACCTGGGAGGTTTTTATTTAAAGTAATCACTTAACTATGCACACTGAAATCATTGTCCCAAGTCCCTCCTCTTTTTTCCTTATTCAGGGAAGAAAGAAGAAAAGAAACAAGGGTGGCTCGAGCTGGCCTTGAACTCTGCGCAAACCGACTTTCCGGGCCGTGCCACAGCCTGATGAGCCACCGAGCACCCACAGGTTATTCTCATCCATCTTCCGCCATTTAGACTCAATCAGTGTGCTTAATATTTGGTTTAATTAAACTTATAAGCTGGATCCGGTGGATACAAATTGGGCACTCACATCAAAGGCTAGGGCAGGGGTGGGGCTGGGGTTCACAGCTAGAGCACTTCCAACAGCTTATTTATTAACCTGGGAGGTTTTTATTTAAAGTAATCACTTAACTATGCACACTGAAATCATTGTCCCAAGTCCCTCCTCTTTTTTCCTTATTCAGGGAAGAAAGAAGAAAAGAAACAAGGGTGGCTCGAGCTGGCCTTGAACTCTGCGCAAACCGACTTTCCGGGCCGTGCCACAGCCTGATGAGCCACCGAGCACCCACAGGTTATTCTCATCCATCTTCCGCCATTTAGACTCAATCAGTGTGCTTCATATTTGGTTTAATTAAACTTATAAGCTGGATCCGGTGGATACAAATTGGGCACTCACATCAAAGGCTAGGGCAGGGGTGGGGCTGGGGTTCACAGCTAGAGCACTTCCAACAGCTTATTTATTAACCTGGGAGGTTTTTATTTAAAGTAATCACTTAACTATGCACACTGAAATCATTGTCCCAAGTCCCTCCTCTTTTTTCCTTATTCAGGGAAGAAAGAAGAAAAGAAACAAGGGTGGCTCGAGCTGGCCTTGAACTCTGCGCAAACCGACTTTCCGGGCCGTGCCACAGCCTGATGAGCCACCGAGCACCCACAGGTTATTCTCATCCATCTTCCGCCATTTAGACTCAATCAGTGTGCTTCATATTTGGTTTAATTAAACTTATAAGCTGGATCCGGTGGATACAAATTGGGCACTCACATCAAGGGCTAGGGCAGGGGTGGGGCTGGGGTTCACAGCTAGAGCACTTCCAACAGCTTATTTATTAACCTGGGAGGTTTTTATTTAAAGTAATCACTTAACTATGCACACTGAAATCATTGTCCCAAGTCCCTCCTCTTTTTTCCTTATTCAGGGAAGAAAGAAGAAAAGAAACAAGGGTGGCTCGAGCTGGCCTTGAACTCTGCGCAAACCGACTTTCCGGGCCGTGCCACAGCCTGATGAGCCACCGAGCACCCACAGGTTATTCTCATCCATCTTCCGCCATTTAGACTCAATCAGTGTGCTTCATATTTGGTTTAATTAAACTTATAAGCTGGATCCGGTGGATACAAATTGGGCACTCACATCAAGGGCTAGGGCAGGGGTGGGGCTGGGGTTCACAGCTAGAGCACTTCCAACAGCTTATTTATTAACCTGGGAGGTTTTTATTTAAAGTAATCACTTAACTATGCACACTGAAATCATTGTCCCAAGTCCCTCCTCTTTTTTCCTTATTCAGGGAAGAAAGAAGAAAAGAAACAAGGGTGGCTCGAGCTGGCCTTGAACTCTGCGCAAACCGACTTTCCGGGCCGTGCCACAGCCTGATGAGCCACCGAGCACCCACAGGTTATTCTCATCCATCTTCCGCCATTTAGACTCAATCAGTGTGCTTCATATTTGGTTTAATTAAACTTATAAGCTGGATCCGGTGGATACAAATTGGGCACTCACATCAAAGGCTAGGGCAGGGGTGGGGCTGGGGTTCACAGCTAGAGCACTTCCAACAGCTTATTTATTAACCTGGGAGGTTTTTATTTAAAGTAATCACTTAACTATGCACACTGAAATCATTGTCCCAAGTCCCTCCTCTTTTTTCCTTATTCAGGGAAGAAAGAAGAAAAGAAACAAGGGTGGCTCGAGCTGGCCTTGAACTCTGCGCAAACCGACTTTCCGGGCCGTGCCACAGCCTGATGAGCCACCGAGCACCCACAGGTTATTCTCATCCATCTTCCGCCATTTAGACTCAATCAGTGTGCTTCATATTTGGTTTAATTAAACTTATAAGCTGGATCCGGTGGATACAAATTGGGCACTCACATCAAGGGCTAGGGCAGGGCTGGGGCTGGGGTTCACAGCTAGAGCACTTCCAACAGCTTATTTATTAACCTGGGAGGTTTTTATTTAAAGTAATCACTTAACTATGCACACTGAAATCATTGTCCCAAGTCCCTCCTCTTTTTTCCTTATTCAGGGAAGAAAGAAGAAAAGAAACAAGGGTGGCTCGAGCTGGCCTTGAACTCTGCGCAAACCGACTTTCCGGGCCGTGCCACAGCCTGATGAGCCACCGAGCACCCACAGGTTATTCTCATCCATCTTCCGCCATTTAGACTCAATCAGTGTGCTTAATATTTGGTTTAATTAAACTTATAAGCTGGATCCGGTGGATACAAATTGGGCACTCACATCAAAGGCTAGGGCAGGGGTGGGGCTGGGGTTCACAGCTAGAGCACTTCCAACAGCTTATTTATTAACCTGGGAGGTTTTTATTTAAAGTAATCACTTAACTATGCACACTGAAATCATTGTCCCAAGTCCCTCCTCTTTTTTCCTTATTCAGGGAAGAAAGAAGAAAAGAAACAAGGGTGGCTCGAGCTGGCCTTGAACTCTGCGCAAACCGACTTTCCGGGCCGTGCCACAGCCTGATGAGCCACCGAGCACCCACAGGTTATTCTCATCCATCTTCCGCCATTTAGACTCAATCAGTGTGCTTAATATTTGGTTTAATTAAACTTATAAGCTGGATCCGGTGGATACAAATTGGGCACTCACATCAAAGGCTAGGGCAGGGGTGGGGCTGGGGTTCACAGCTAGAGCACTTCCAACAGCTTATTTATTAACCTGGGAGGTTTTTATTTAAAGTAATCACTTAACTATGCACACTGAAATCATTGTCCCAAGTCCCTCCTCTTTTTTCCTTATTCAGGGAAGAAAGAAGAAAAGAAACAAGGGTGGCTCGAGCTGGCCTTGAACTCTGCGCAAACCGACTTTCCGGGCCGTGCCACAGCCTGATGAGCCACCGAGCACCCACAGGTTATTCTCATCCATCTTCCGCCATTTAGACTCAATCAGTGTGCTTAATATTTGGTTTAATTAAACTTATAAGCTGGATCCGGTGGATACAAATTGGGCACTCACATCAAAGGCTAGGGCAGGGGTGGGGCTGGGGTTCACAGCTAGAGCACTTCCAACAGCTTATTTATTAACCTGGGAGGTTTTTATTTAAAGTAATCACTTAACTATGCACACTGAAATCATTGTCCCAAGTCCCTCCTCTTTTTTCCTTATTCAGGGAAGAAAGAAGAAAAGAAACAAGGGTGGCTCGAGCTGGCCTTGAACTCTGCGCAAACCGACTTTCCGGGCCGTGCCACAGCCTGATGAGCCACCGAGCACCCACAGGTTATTCTCATCCATCTTCCGCCATTTAGACTCAATCAGTGTGCTTAATATTTGGTTTAATTAAACTTATAAGCTGGATCCGGTGGATACAAATTGGGCACTCACATCAAAGGCTAGGGCAGGGGTGGGGCTGGGGTTCACAGCTAGAGCACTTCCAACAGCTTATTTATTAACCTGGGAGGTTTTTATTTAAAGTAATCACTTAACTATGCACACTGAAATCATTGTCCCAAGTCCCTCCTCTTTTTTCCTTATTCAGGGAAGAAAGAAGAAAAGAAACAAGGGTGGCTCGAGCTGGCCTTGAACTCTGCGCAAACCGACTTTCCGGGCCGTGCCACAGCCTGATGAGCCACCGAGCACCCACAGGTTATTCTCATCCATCTTCCGCCATTTAGACTCAATCAGTGTGCTTAATATTTGGTTTAATTAAACTTATAAGCTGGATCCGGTGGATACAAATTGGGCACTCACATCAAAGGCTAGGGCAGGGGTGGGGCTGGGGTTCACAGCTAGAGCACTTCCAACAGCTTATTTATTAACCTGGGAGGTTTTTATTTAAAGTAATCACTTAACTATGCACACTGAAATCATTGTCCCAAGTCCCTCCTCTTTTTTCCTTATTCAGGGAAGAAAGAAGAAAAGAAACAAGGGTGGCTCGAGCTGGCCTTGAACTCTGCGCAAACCGACTTTCCGGGCCGTGCCACAGCCTGATGAGCCACCGAGCACCCACAGGTTATTCTCATCCATCTTCCGCCATTTAGACTCAATCAGTGTGCTTCATATTTGGTTTAATTAAACTTATAAGCTGGATCCGGTGGATACAAATTGGGCACTCACATCAAAGGCTAGGGCAGGGGTGGGGCTGGGGTTCACAGCTAGAGCACTTCCAACAGCTTATTTATTAACCTGGGAGGTTTTTATTTAAAGTAATCACTTAACTATGCACACTGAAATCATTGTCCCAAGTCCCTCCTCTTTTTTCCTTATTCAGGGAAGAAAGAAGAAAAGAAACAAGGGTGGCTCGAGCTGGCCTTGAACTCTGCGCAAACCGACTTTCCGGGCCGTGCCACAGCCTGATGAGCCACCGAGCACCCACAGGTTATTCTCATCCATCTTCCGCCATTTAGACTCAATCAGTGTGCTTAATATTTGGTTTAATTAAACTTATAAGCTGGATCCGGTGGATACAAATTGGGCACTCACATCAAGGGCTAGGGCAGGGGTGGGGCTGGGGTTCACAGCTAGAGCACTTCCAACAGCTTATTTATTAACCTGGGAGGTTTTTATTTAAAGTAATCACTTAACTATGCACACTGAAATCATTGTCCCAAGTCCCTCCTCTTTTTTCCTTATTCAGGGAAGAAAGAAGAAAAGAAACAAGGGTGGCTCGAGCTGGCCTTGAACTCTGCGCAAACCGACTTTCCGGGCCGTGCCACAGCCTGATGAGCCACCGAGCACCCACAGGTTATTCTCATCCATCTTCCGCCATTTAGACTCAATCAGTGTGCTTAATATTTGGTTTAATTAAACTTATAAGCTGGATCCGGTGGATACAAATTGGGCACTCACATCAAAGGCTAGGGCAGGGGTGGGGCTGGGGTTCACAGCTAGAGCACTTCCAACAGCTTATTTATTAACCTGGGAGGTTTTTATTTAAAGTAATCACTTAACTATGCACACTGAAATCATTGTCCCAAGTCCCTCCTCTTTTTTCCTTATTCAGGGAAGAAAGAAGAAAAGAAACAAGGGTGGCTCGAGCTGGCCTTGAACTCTGCGCAAACCGACTTTCCGGGCCGTGCCACAGCCTGATGAGCCACCGAGCACCCACAGGTTATTCTCATCCATCTTCCGCCATTTAGACTCAATCAGTGTGCTTAATATTTGGTTAATTAAACTTATAAGCTGGATCCGGTGGATACAAATTGGGCACTCACATCAAAGGCTAGGGCAGGGGTGGGGCTGGGGTTCACAGCTAGAGCACTTCCAACAGCTTATTTATTAACCTGGGAGGTTTTTATTTAAAGTAATCACTTAACTATGCACACTGAAATCATTGTCCCAAGTCCCTCCTCTTTTTTCCTTATTCAGGGAAGAAAGAAGAAAAGAAACAAGGGTGGCTCGAGCTGGCCTTGAACTCTGCGCAAACCGACTTTCCGGGCCGTGCCACAGCCTGATGAGCCACCGAGCACCCACAGGTTATTCTCATCCATCTTCCGCCATTTAGACTCAATCAGTGTGCTTAATATTTGGTTTAATTAAACTTATAAGCTGGATCCGGTGGATACAAATTGGGCACTCACATCAAAGGCTAGGGCAGGGGTGGGGCTGGGGTTCACAGCTAGAGCACTTCCAACAGCTTATTTATTAACCTGGGAGGTTTTTATTTAAAGTAATCACTTAACTATGCACACTGAAATCATTGTCCCAAGTCCCTCCTCTTTTTTCCTTATTCAGGGAAGAAAGAAGAAAAGAAACAAGGGTGGCTCGAGCTGGCCTTGAACTCTGCGCAAACCGACTTTCCGGGCCGTGCCACAGCCTGATGAGCCACCGAGCACCCACAGGTTATTCTCATCCATCTTCCGCCATTTAGACTCAATCAGTGTGCTTAATATTTGGTTTAATTAAACTTATAAGCTGGATCCGGTGGATACAAATTGGGCACTCACATCAAGGGCTAGGGCAGGGGTGGGGCTGGGGTTCACAGCTAGAGCACTTCCAACAGCTTATTTATTAACCTGGGAGGTTTTTATTTAAAGTAATCACTTAACTACGCACACTGAAATCATTGTCCCAAGTCCCTCCTCTTTTTTCCTTATTCAGGGAAGAAAGAAGAAAAGAAACAAGGGTGGCTCGAGCTGGCCTTGAACTCTGCGCAAACCGACTTTCCGGGCCGTGCCACAGCCTGATGAGCCACCGAGCACCCACAGGTTATTCTCATCCATCTTCCGCCATTTAGACTCAATCAGTGTGCTTAATATTTGGTTTAATTAAACTTATAAGCTGGATCCGGTGGATACAAATTGGGCACTCACATCAAAGGCTAGGGCAGGGGTGGGGCTGGGGTTCACAGCTAGAGCACTTCCAACAGCTTATTTATTAACCTGGGAGGTTTTTATTTAAAGTAATCACTTAACTATGCACACTGAAATCATTGTCCCAAGTCCCTCCTCTTTTTTCCTTATTCAGGGAAGAAAGAAGAAAAGAAACAAGGGTGGCTCGAGCTGGCCTTGAACTCTGCGCAAACCGACTTTCCGGGCCGTGCCACAGCCTGATGAGCCACCGAGCACCCACAGGTTATTCTCATCCATCTTCCGCCATTTAGACTCAATCAGTGTGCTTAATATTTGGTTTAATTAAACTTATAAGCTGGATCCGGTGGATACAAATTGGGCACTCACATCAAAGGCTAGGGCAGGGGTGGGGCTGGGGTTCACAGCTAGAGCACTTCCAACAGCTTATTTATTAACCTGGGAGGTTTTTATTTAAAGTAATCACTTAACTATGCACACTGAAATCATTGTCCCAAGTCCCTCCTCTTTTTTCCTTATTCAGGGAAGAAAGAAGAAAAGAAACAAGGGTGGCTCGAGCTGGCCTTGAACTCTGCGCAAACCGACTTTCCGGGCCGTGCCACAGCCTGATGAGCCACCGAGCACCCACAGGTTATTCTCATCCATCTTCCGCCATTTAGACTCAATCAGTGTGCTTAATATTTGGTTTAATTAAACTTATAAGCTGGATCCGGTGGATACAAATTGGGCACTCACATCAAAGGCTAGGGCAGGGGTGGGGCTGGGGTTCACAGCTAGAGCACTTCCAACAGCTTATTTATTAACCTGGGAGGTTTTTATTTAAAGTAATCACTTAACTATGCACACTGAAATCATTGTCCCAAGTCCCTCCTCTTTTTTCCTTATTCAGGGAAGAAAGAAGAAAAGAAACAAGGGTGGCTCGAGCTGGCCTTGAACTCTGCGCAAACCGACTTTCCGGGCCGTGCCACAGCCTGATGAGCCACCGAGCACCCACAGGTTATTCTCATCCATCTTCCGCCATTTAGACTCAATCAGTGTGCTTAATATTTGGTTTAATTAAACTTATAAGCTGGATCCGGTGGATACAAATTGGGCACTCACATCAAAGGCTAGGGCAGGGGTGGGGCTGGGGTTCACAGCTAGAGCACTTCCAACAGCTTATTTATTAACCTGGGAGGTTTTTATTTAAAGTAATCACTTAACTATGCACACTGAAATCATTGTCCCAAGTCCCTCCTCTTTTTTCCTTATTCAGGGAAGAAAGAAGAAAAGAAACAAGGGTGGCTCGAGCTGGCCTTGAACTCTGCGCAAACCGACTTTCCGGGCCGTGCCACAGCCTGATGAGCCACCGAGCACCCACAGGTTATTCTCATCCATCTTCCGCCATTTAGACTCAATCAGTGTGCTTCATATTTGGTTTAATTAAACTTATAAGCTGGATCCGGTGGATACAAATTGGGCACTCACATCAAGGGCTAGGGCAGGGGTGGGGCTGGGGTTCACAGCTAGAGCACTTCCAACAGCTTATTTATTAACCTGGGAGGTTTTTATTTAAATTAATCACTTAACTATGCACACTGAAATCATTGTCCCATGTCCCTCCTCTTTTTTCCTTATTCAGGGAAGAAAGAAGAAAAGAAACAAGGGTGGCTCGAGCTGGCCTTGAACTCTGCGCAAACCGACTTTCCGGGCCGTGCCACAGCCTGATGAGCCACCGAGCACCCACAGGTTATTCTCATCCATCTTCCGCCATTTAGACTCAATCAGTGTGCTTAATATTTGGTTTAATTAAACTTATAAGCTGGATCCGGTGGATACAAATTGGGCACTCACATCAAGGGCTAGGGCAGGGGTGGGGCTGGGGTTCACAGCTAGAGCACTTCCAACAGCTTATTTATTAACCTGGGAGGTTTTTATTTAAAGTAATCACTTAACTATGCACACTGAAATCATTGTCCCAAGTCCCTCCTCTTTTTTCCTTATTCAGGGAAGAAAGAAGAAAAGAAACAAGGGTGGCTCGAGCTGGCCTTGAACTCTGCGCAAACCGACTTTCCGGGCCGTGCCACAGCCTGATGAGCCACCGAGCACCCACAGGTTATTCTCATCCATCTTCCGCCATTTAGACTCAATCAGTGTGCTTAATATTTGGTTTAATTAAACTTATAAGCTGGATCCGGTGGATACAAATTGGGCACTCACATCAAAGGCTAGGGCAGGGGTGGGGCTGGGGTTCACAGCTAGAGCACTTCCAACAGCTTATTTATTAACCTGGGAGGTTTTTATTTAAAGTAATCACTTAACTATGCACACTGAAATCATTGTCCCAAGTCCCTCCTCTTTTTTCCTTATTCAGGGAAGAAAGAAGAAAAGAAACAAGGGTGGCTCGAGCTGGCCTTGAACTCTGCGCAAACCGACTTTCCGGGCCGTGCCACAGCCTGATGAGCCACCGAGCACCCACAGGTTATTCTCATCCATCTTCCGCCATTTAGACTCAATCAGTGTGCTTCATATTTGGTTTAATTAAACTTATAAGCTGGATCCGGTGGATACAAATTGGGCACTCACATCAAGGGCTAGGGCAGGGGTGGGGCTGGGGTTCACAGCTAGAGCACTTCCAACAGCTTATTTATTAACCTGGGAGGTTTTTATTTAAAGTAATCACTTAACTATGCACACTGAAATCATTGTCCCAAGTCCCTCCTCTTTTTTCCTTATTCAGGGAAGAAAGAAGAAAAGAAACAAGGGTGGCTCGAGCTGGCCTTGAACTCTGCGCAAACCGACTTTCCGGGCCGTGCCACAGCCTGATGAGCCACCGAGCACCCACAGGTTATTCTCATCCATCTTCCGCCATTTAGACTCAATCAGTGTGCTTAATATTTGGTTTAATTAAACTTATAAGCTGGATCCGGTGGATACAAATTGGGCACTCACATCAAAGGCTAGGGCAGGGGTGGGGCTGGGGTTCACAGCTAGAGCACTTCCAACAGCTTATTTATTAACCTGGGAGGTTTTTATTTAAAGTAATCACTTAACTATGCACACTGAAATCATTGTCCCAAGTCCCTCCTCTTTTTTCCTTATTCAGGGAAGAAAGAAGAAAAGAAACAAGGGTGGCTCGAGCTGGCCTTGAACTCTGCGCAAACCGACTTTCCGGGCCGTGCCACAGCCTGATGAGCCACCGAGCACCCACAGGTTATTCTCATCCATCTTCCGCCATTTAGACTCAATCAGTGTGCTTAATATTTGGTTTAATTAAACTTATAAGCTGGATCCGGTGGATACAAATTGGGCACTCACATCAAAGGCTAGGGCAGGGGTGGGGCTGGGGTTCACAGCTAGAGCACTTCCAACAGCTTATTTATTAACCTGGGAGGTTTTTATTTAAAGTAATCACTTAACTATGCACACTGAAATCATTGTCCCAAGTCCCTCCTCTTTTTTCCTTATTCAGGGAAGAAAGAAGAAAAGAAACAAGGGTGGCTCGAGCTGGCCTTGAACTCTGCGCAAACCGACTTTCCGGGCCGTGCCACAGCCTGATGAGCCACCGAGCACCCACAGGTTATTCTCATCCATCTTCCGCCATTTAGACTCAATCAGTGTGCTTAATATTTGGTTTAATTAAACTTATAAGCTGGATCCGGTGGATACAAATTGGGCACTCACATCAAAGGCTAGGGCAGGGGTGGGGCTGGGGTTCACAGCTAGAGCACTTCCAACAGCTTATTTATTAACCTGGGAGGTTTTTATTTAAAGTAATCACTTAACTATGCACACTGAAATCATTGTCCCAAGTCCCTCCTCTTTTTTCCTTATTCAGGGAAGAAAGAAGAAAAGAAACAAGGGTGGCTCGAGCTGGCCTTGAACTCTGCGCAAACCGACTTTCCGGGCCGTGCCACAGCCTGATGAGCCACCGAGCACCCACAGGTTATTCTCATCCATCTTCCGCCATTTAGACTCAATCAGTGTGCTTAATATTTGGTTTAATTAAACTTATAAGCTGGATCCGGTGGATACAAATTGGGCACTCACATCAAAGGCTAGGGCAGGGGTGGGGCTGGGGTTCACAGCTAGAGCACTTCCAACAGCTTATTTATTAACCTGGGAGGTTTTTATTTAAAGTAATCACTTAACTATGCACACTGAAATCATTGTCCCAAGTCCCTCCTCTTTTTTCCTTATTCAGGGAAGAAAGAAGAAAAGAAACAAGGGTGGCTCGAGCTGGCCTTGAACTCTGCGCAAACCGACTTTCCGGGCCGTGCCACAGCCTGATGAGCCACCGAGCACCCACAGGTTATTCTCATCCATCTTCCGCCATTTAGACTCAATCAGTGTGCTTAATATTTGGTTTAATTAAACTTATAAGCTGGATCCGGTGGATACAAATTGGGCACTCACATCAAAGGCTAGGGCAGGGGTGGGGCTGGGGTTCACAGCTAGAGCACTTCCAACAGCTTATTTATTAACCTGGGAGGTTTTTATTTAAAGTAATCACTTAACTATGCACACTGAAATCATTGTCCCAAGTCCCTCCTCTTTTTTCCTTATTCAGGGAAGAAAGAAGAAAAGAAACAAGGGTGGCTCGAGCTGGCCTTGAACTCTGCGCAAACCGACTTTCCGGGCCGTGCCACAGCCTGATGAGCCACCGAGCACCCACAGGTTATTCTCATCCATCTTCCGCCATTTAGACTCAATCAGTGTGCTTAATATTTGGTTTAATTAAACTTATAAGCTGGATCCGGTGGATACAAATTGGGCACTCACATCAAAGGCTAGGGCAGGGGTGGGGCTGGGGTTCACAGCTAGAGCACTTCCAACAGCTTATTTATTAACCTGGGAGGTTTTTATTTAAAGTAATCACTTAACTATGCACACTGAAATCATTGTCCCAAGTCCCTCCTCTTTTTTCCTTATTCAGGGAAGAAAGAAGAAAAGAAACAAGGGTGGCTCGAGCTGGCCTTGAACTCTGCGCAAACCGACTTTCCGGGCCGTGCCACAGCCTGATGAGCCACCGAGCACCCACAGGTTATTCTCATCCATCTTCCGCCATTTAGACTCAATCAGTGTGCTTAATATTTGGTTTAATTAAACTTATAAGCTGGATCCGGTGGATACAAATTGGGCACTCACATCAAAGGCTAGGGCAGGGGTGGGGCTGGGGTTCACAGCTAGAGCACTTCCAACAGCTTATTTATTAACCTGGGAGGTTTTTATTTAAAGTAATCACTTAACTATGCACACTGAAATCATTGTCCCAAGTCCCTCCTCTTTTTTCCTTATTCAGGGAAGAAAGAAGAAAAGAAACAAGGGTGGCTCGAGCTGGCCTTGAACTCTGCGCAAACCGACTTTCCGGGCCGTGCCACAGCCTGATGAGCCACCGAGCACCCACAGGTTATTCTCATCCATCTTCCGCCATTTAGACTCAATCAGTGTGCTTAATATTTGGTTTAATTAAACTTATAAGCTGGATCCGGTGGATACAAATTGGGCACTCACATCAAAGGCTAGGGCAGGGGTGGGGCTGGGGTTCACAGCTAGAGCACTTCCAACAGCTTATTTATTAACCTGGGAGGTTTTTATTTAAAGTAATCACTTAACTATGCACACTGAAATCATTGTCCCAAGTCCCTCCTCTTTTTTCCTTATTCAGGGAAGAAAGAAGAAAAGAAACAAGGGTGGCTCGAGCTGGCCTTGAACTCTGCGCAAACCGACTTTCCGGGCCGTGCCACAGCCTGATGAGCCACCGAGCACCCACAGGTTATTCTCATCCATCTTCCGCCATTTAGACTCAATCAGTGTGCTTAATATTTGGTTTAATTAAACTTATAAGCTGGATCCGGTGGATACAAATTGGGCACTCACATCAAAGGCTAGGGCAGGGGTGGGGCTGGGGTTCACAGCTAGAGCACTTCCAACAGCTTATTTATTAACCTGGGAGGTTTTTATTTAAAGTAATCACTTAACTATGCACACTGAAATCATTGTCCCAAGTCCCTCCTCTTTTTTCCTTATTCAGGGAAGAAAGAAGAAAAGAAACAAGGGTGGCTCGAGCTGGCCTTGAACTCTGCGCAAACCGACTTTCCGGGCCGTGCCACAGCCTGATGAGCCACCGAGCACCCACAGGTTATTCTCATCCATCTTCCGCCATTTAGACTCAATCAGTGTGCTTAATATTTGGTTTAATTAAACTTATAAGCTGGATCCGGTGGATACAAATTGGGCACTCACATCAAAGGCTAGGGCAGGGGTGGGGCTGGGGTTCACAGCTAGAGCACTTCCAACAGCTTATTTATTAACCTGGGAGGTTTTTATTTAAAGTAATCACTTAACTATGCACACTGAAATCATTGTCCCAAGTCCCTCCTCTTTTTTCCTTATTCAGGGAAGAAAGAAGAAAAGAAACAAGGGTGGCTCGAGCTGGCCTTGAACTCTGCGCAAACCGACTTTCCGGGCCGTGCCACAGCCTGATGAGCCACCGAGCACCCACAGGTTATTCTCATCCATCTTCCGCCATTTAGACTCAATCAGTGTGCTTAATATTTGGTTTAATTAAACTTATAAGCTGGATCCGGTGGATACAAATTGGGCACTCACATCAAAGGCTAGGGCAGGGGTGGGGCTGGGGTTCACAGCTAGAGCACTTCCAACAGCTTATTTATTAACCTGGGAGGTTTTTATTTAAAGTAATCACTTAACTATGCACACTGAAATCATTGTCCCAAGTCCCTCCTCTTTTTTCCTTATTCAGGGAAGAAAGAAGAAAAGAAACAAGGGTGGCTCGAGCTGGCCTTGAACTCTGCGCAAACCGACTTTCCGGGCCGTGCCACAGCCTGATGAGCCACCGAGCACCCACAGGTTATTCTCATCCATCTTCCGCCATTTAGACTCAATCAGTGTGCTTCATATTTGGTTTAATTAAACTTATAAGCTGGATCCGGTGGATACAAATTGGGCACTCACATCAAAGGCTAGGGCAGGGGTGGGGCTGGGGTTCACAGCTAGAGCACTTCCAACAGCTTATTTATTAACCTGGGAGGTTTTTATTTAAAGTAATCACTTAACTATGCACACTGAAATCATTGTCCCAAGTCCCTCCTCTTTTTTCCTTATTCAGGGAAGAAAGAAGAAAAGAAACAAGGGTGGCTCGAGCTGGCCTTGAACTCTGCGCAAACCGACTTTCCGGGCCGTGCCACAGCCTGATGAGCCACCGAGCACCCACAGGTTATTCTCATCCATCTTCCGCCATTTAGACTCAATCAGTGTGCTTAATATTTGGTTTAATTAAACTTATAAGCTGGATCCGGTGGATACAAATTGGGCACTCACATCAAAGGCTAGGGCAGGGGTGGGGCTGGGGTTCACAGCTAGAGCACTTCCAACAGCTTATTTATTAACCTGGGAGGTTTTTATTTAAAGTAATCACTTAACTATGCACACTGAAATCATTGTCCCAAGTCCCTCCTCTTTTTTCCTTATTCAGGGAAGAAAGAAGAAAAGAAACAAGGGTGGCTCGAGCTGGCCTTGAACTCTGCGCAAACCGACTTTCCGGGCCGTGCCACAGCCTGATGAGCCACCGAGCACCCACAGGTTATTCTCATCCATCTTCCGCCATTTAGACTCAATCAGTGTGCTTAATATTTGGTTTAATTAAACTTATAAGCTGGATCCGGTGGATACAAATTGGGCACTCACATCAAAGGCTAGGGCAGGGGTGGGGCTGGGGTTCACAGCTAGAGCACTTCCAACAGCTTATTTATTAACCTGGGAGGTTTTTATTTAAAGTAATCACTTAACTATGCACACTGAAATCATTGTCCCAAGTCCCTCCTCTTTTTTCCTTATTCAGGGAAGAAAGAAGAAAAGAAACAAGGGTGGCTCGAGCTGGCCTTGAACTCTGCGCAAACCGACTTTCCGGGCCGTGCCACAGCCTGATGAGCCACCGAGCACCCACAGGTTATTCTCATCCATCTTCCGCCATTTAGACTCAATCAGTGTGCTTCATATTTGGTTTAATTAAACTTATAAGCTGGATCCGGTGGATACAAATTGGGCACTCACATCAAAGGCTAGGGCAGGGGTGGGGCTGGGGTTCACAGCTAGAGCACTTCCAACAGCTTATTTATTAACCTGGGAGGTTTTTATTTAAAGTAATCACTTAACTATGCACACTGAAATCATTGTCCCAAGTCCCTCCTCTTTTTTCCTTATTCAGGGAAGAAAGAAGAAAAGAAACAAGGGTGGCTCGAGCTGGCCTTGAACTCTGCGCAAACCGACTTTCCGGGCCGTGCCACAGCCTGATGAGCCACCGAGCACCCACAGGTTATTCTCATCCATCTTCCGCCATTTAGACTCAATCAGTGTGCTTAATATTTGGTTTAATTAAACTTATAAGCTGGATCCGGTGGATACAAATTGGGCACTCACATCAAAGGCTAGGGCAGGGGTGGGGCTGGGGTTCACAGCTAGAGCACTTCCAACAGCTTATTTATTAACCTGGGAGGTTTTTATTTAAAGTAATCACTTAACTATGCACACTGAAATCATTGTCCCAAGTCCCTCCTCTTTTTTCCTTATTCAGGGAAGAAAGAAGAAAAGAAACAAGGGTGGCTCGAGCTGGCCTTGAACTCTGCGCAAACCGACTTTCCGGGCCGTGCCACAGCCTGATGAGCCACCGAGCACCCACAGGTTATTCTCATCCATCTTCCGCCATTTAGACTCAATCAGTGTGCTTCATATTTGGTTTAATTAAACTTATAAGCTGGATCCGGTGGATACAAATTGGGCACTCACATCAAGGGCTAGGGCAGGGGTGGGGCTGGGGTTCACAGCTAGAGCACTTCCAACAGCTTATTTATTAACCTGGGAGGTTTTTATTTAAAGTAATCACTTAACTATGCACACTGAAATCATTGTCCCAAGTCCCTCCTCTTTTTTCCTTATTCAGGGAAGAAAGAAGAAAAGAAACAAGGGTGGCTCGAGCTGGCCTTGAACTCTGCGCAAACCGACTTTCCGGGCCGTGCCACAGCCTGATGAGCCACCGAGCACCCACAGGTTATTCTCATCCATCTTCCGCCATTTAGACTCAATCAGTGTGCTTAATATTTGGTTTAATTAAACTTATAAGCTGGATCCGGTGGATACAAATTGGGCACTCACATCAAAGGCTAGGGCAGGGGTGGGGCTGGGGTTCACAGCTAGAGCACTTCCAACAGCTTATTTATTAACCTGGGAGGTTTTTATTTAAAGTAATCACTTAACTATGCACACTGAAATCATTGTCCCAAGTCCCTCCTCTTTTTTCCTTATTCAGGGAAGAAAGAAGAAAAGAAACAAGGGTGGCTCGAGCTGGCCTTGAACTCTGCGCAAACCGACTTTCCGGGCCGTGCCACAGCCTGATGAGCCACCGAGCACCCACAGGTTATTCTCATCCATCTTCCGCCATTTAGACTCAATCAGTGTGCTTAATATTTGGTTTAATTAAACTTATAAGCTGGATCCGGTGGATACAAATTGGGCACTCACATCAAAGGCTAGGGCAGGGGTGGGGCTGGGGTTCACAGCTAGAGCACTTCCAACAGCTTATTTATTAACCTGGGAGGTTTTTATTTAAAGTAATCACTTAACTATGCACACTGAAATCATTGTCCCAAGTCCCTCCTCTTTTTTCCTTATTCAGGGAAGAAAGAAGAAAAGAAACAAGGGTGGCTCGAGCTGGCCTTGAACTCTGCGCAAACCGACTTTCCGGGCCGTGCCACAGCCTGATGAGCCACCGAGCACCCACAGGTTATTCTCATCCATCTTCCGCCATTTAGACTCAATCAGTGTGCTTAATATTTGGTTTAATTAAACTTATAAGCTGGATCCGGTGGATACAAATTGGGCACTCACATCAAAGGCTAGGGCAGGGGTGGGGCTGGGGTTCACAGCTAGAGCACTTCCAACAGCTTATTTATTAACCTGGGAGGTTTTTATTTAAAGTAATCACTTAACTATGCACACTGAAATCATTGTCCCAAGTCCCTCCTCTTTTTTCCTTATTCAGGGAAGAAAGAAGAAAAGAAACAAGGGTGGCTCGAGCTGGCCTTGAACTCTGCGCAAACCGACTTTCCGGGCCGTGCCACAGCCTGATGAGCCACCGAGCACCCACAGGTTATTCTCATCCATCTTCCGCCATTTAGACTCAATCAGTGTGCTTAATATTTGGTTTAATTAAACTTATAAGCTGGATCCGGTGGATACAAATTGGGCACTCACATCAAAGGCTAGGGCAGGGGTGGGGCTGGGGTTCACAGCTAGAGCACTTCCAACAGCTTATTTATTAACCTGGGAGGTTTTTATTTAAAGTAATCACTTAACTATGCACACTGAAATCATTGTCCCAAGTCCCTCCTCTTTTTTCCTTATTCAGGGAAGAAAGAAGAAAAGAAACAAGGGTGGCTCGAGCTGGCCTTGAACTCTGCGCAAACCGACTTTCCGGGCCGTGCCACAGCCTGATGAGCCACCGAGCACCCACAGGTTATTCTCATCCATCTTCCGCCATTTAGACTCAATCAGTGTGCTTAATATTTGGTTTAATTAAACTTATAAGCTGGATCCGGTGGATACAAATTGGGCACTCACATCAAAGGCTAGGGCAGGGGTGGGGCTGGGGTTCACAGCTAGAGCACTTCCAACAGCTTATTTATTAACCTGGGAGGTTTTTATTTAAAGTAATCACTTAACTATGCACACTGAAATCATTGTCCCAAGTCCCTCCTCTTTTTTCCTTATTCAGGGAAGAAAGAAGAAAAGAAACAAGGGTGGCTCGAGCTGGCCTTGAACTCTGCGCAAACCGACTTTCCGGGCCGTGCCACAGCCTGATGAGCCACCGAGCACCCACAGGTTATTCTCATCCATCTTCCGCCATTTAGACTCAATCAGTGTGCTTAATATTTGGTTTAATTAAACTTATAAGCTGGATCCGGTGGATACAAATTGGGCACTCACATCAAAGGCTAGGGCAGGGGTGGGGCTGGGGTTCACAGCTAGAGCACTTCCAACAGCTTATTTATTAACCTGGGAGGTTTTTATTTAAAGTAATCACTTAACTATGCACACTGAAATCATTGTCCCAAGTCCCTCCTCTTTTTTCCTTATTCAGGGAAGAAAGAAGAAAAGAAACAAGGGTGGCTCGAGCTGGCCTTGAACTCTGCGCAAACCGACTTTCCGGGCCGTGCCACAGCCTGATGAGCCACCGAGCACCCACAGGTTATTCTCATCCATCTTCCGCCATTTAGACTCAATCAGTGTGCTTAATATTTGGTTTAATTAAACTTATAAGCTGGATCCGGTGGATACAAATTGGGCACTCACATCAAAGGCTAGGGCAGGGGTGGGGCTGGGGTTCACAGCTAGAGCACTTCCAACAGCTTATTTATTAACCTGGGAGGTTTTTATTTAAAGTAATCACTTAACTATGCACACTGAAATCATTGTCCCAAGTCCCTCCTCTTTTTTCCTTATTCAGGGAAGAAAGAAGAAAAGAAACAAGGGTGGCTCGAGCTGGCCTTGAACTCTGCGCAAACCGACTTTCCGGGCCGTGCCACAGCCTGATGAGCCACCGAGCACCCACAGGTTATTCTCATCCATCTTCCGCCATTTAGACTCAATCAGTGTGCTTAATATTTGGTTTAATTAAACTTATAAGCTGGATCCGGTGGATACAAATTGGGCACTCACATCAAAGGCTAGGGCAGGGGTGGGGCTGGGGTTCACAGCTAGAGCACTTCCAACAGCTTATTTATTAACCTGGGAGGTTTTTATTTAAAGTAATCACTTAACTATGCACACTGAAATCATTGTCCCAAGTCCCTCCTCTTTTTTCCTTATATTGGTAATATTTGGTTTATGGCGGAAGATGGATGAGAATAACCTGTGGGTGCTCGGTGGCTCATCAGGCTGTGGCACGGCCCGGAAAGTCGGTTTGCGCAGAGTTCAAGGCCAGCTCGAGCCACCCTTGTTTCTTTTCTTCTTTCTTCCCTGAATAAGGAAAAAAGAGGAGGGACTTGGGACAATGATTTCAGTGTGCATAGTTAAGTGATTACTTTAAATAAAAACCTCCCAGGTTAATAAATAAGCTGTTGGAAGTGCTCTAGCTGTGAACCCCAGCCCCACCCCTGCCCTAGCCCTTGATGTGAGTGCCCAATTTGTATCCACCGGATCCAGCTTATAAGTTTAATTAAACCAAATATTAAGCACACTGATTGAGTCTAAATGGCGGAAGATGGATGAGAATAACCTGTGGGTGCTCGGTGGCTCATCAGGCTGTGGCACGGCCCGGAAAGTCGGTTTGCGCAGAGTTCAAGGCCAGCTCGAGCCACCCTTGTTTCTTTTCTTCTTTCTTCCCTGAATAAGGAAAAAAGAGGAGGGACTTGGGACAATGATTTCAGTGTGCATAGTTAAGTGATTACTTTAAATAAAAACCTCCCAGGTTAATAAATAAGCTGTTGGAAGTGCTCTAGCTGTGAACCCCAGCCCCACCCCTGCCCTAGCCTTTGATGTGAGTGCCCAATTTGTATCCACCGGATCCAGCTTATAAGTTTAATTAAACCAAATATGAAGCACACTGATTGAGTCTAAATGGCGGAAGATGGATGAGAATAACCTGTGGGTGCTCGGTGGCTCATCAGGCTGTGGCACGGCCCGGAAAGTCGGTTTGCGCAGAGTTCAAGGCCAGCTCGAGCCACCCTTGTTTCTTTTCTTCTTTCTTCCCTGAATAAGGAAAAAAGAGGAGGGACTTGGGACAATGATTTCAGTGTGCATAGTTAAGTGATTACTTTAAATAAAAACCTCCCAGGTTAATAAATAAGCTGTTGGAAGTGCTCTAGCTGTGAACCCCAGCCCCACCCCTGCCCTAGCCTTTGATGTGAGTGCCCAATTTGTATCCACCGGATCCAGCTTATAAGTTTAATTAAACCAAATATTAAGCACACTGATTGAGTCTAAATGGCGGAAGATGGATGAGAATAACCTGTGGGTGCTCGGTGGCTCATCAGGCTGTGGCACGGCCCGGAAAGTCGGTTTGCGCAGAGTTCAAGGCCAGCTCGAGCCACCCTTGTTTCTTTTCTTCTTTCTTCCCTGAATAAGGAAAAAAGAGGAGGGACTTGGGACAATGATTTCAGTGTGCATAGTTAAGTGATTACTTTAAATAAAAACCTCCCAGGTTAATAAATAAGCTGTTGGAAGTGCTCTAGCTGTGAACCCCAGCCCCACCCCTGCCCTAGCCTTTGATGTGAGTGCCCAATTTGTATCCACCGGATCCAGCTTATAAGTTTAATTAAACCAAATATTAAGCACACTGATTGAGTCTAAATGGCGGAAGATGGATGAGAATAACCTGTGGGTGCTCGGTGGCTCATCAGGCTGTGGCACGGCCCGGAAAGTCGGTTTGCGCAGAGTTCAAGGCCAGCTCGAGCCACCCTTGTTTCTTTTCTTCTTTCTTCCCTGAATAAGGAAAAAAGAGGAGGGACTTGGGACAATGATTTCAGTGTGCATAGTTAAGTGATTACTTTAAATAAAAACCTCCCAGGTTAATAAATAAGCTGTTGGAAGTGCTCTAGCTGTGAACCCCAGCCCCACCCCTGCCCTAGCCTTTGATGTGAGTGCCCAATTTGTATCCACCGGATCCAGCTTATAAGTTTAATTAAACCAAATATTAAGCACACTGATTGAGTCTAAATGGCGGAAGATGGATGAGAATAACCTGTGGGTGCTCGGTGGCTCATCAGGCTGTGGCACGGCCCGGAAAGTCGGTTTGCGCAGAGTTCAAGGCCAGCTCGAGCCACCCTTGTTTCTTTTCTTCTTTCTTCCCTGAATAAGGAAAAAAGAGGAGGGACTTGGGACAATGATTTCAGTGTGCATAGTTAAGTGATTACTTTAAATAAAAACCTCCCAGGTTAATAAATAAGCTGTTGGAAGTGCTCTAGCTGTGAACCCCAGCCCCACCCCTGCCCTAGCCTTTGATGTGAGTGCCCAATTTGTATCCACCGGATCCAGCTTATAAGTTTAATTAAACCAAATATTAAGCACACTGATTGAGTCTAAATGGCGGAAGATGGATGAGAATAACCTGTGGGTGCTCGGTGGCTCATCAGGCTGTGGCACGGCCCGGAAAGTCGGTTTGCGCAGAGTTCAAGGCCAGCTCGAGCCACCCTTGTTTCTTTTCTTCTTTCTTCCCTGAATAAGGAAAAAAGAGGAGGGACTTGGGACAATGATTTCAGTGTGCATAGTTAAGTGATTACTTTAAATAAAAACCTCCCAGGTTAATAAATAAGCTGTTGGAAGTGCTCTAGCTGTGAACCCCAGCCCCACCCCTGCCCTAGCCTTTGATGTGAGTGCCCAATTTGTATCCACCGGATCCAGCTTATAAGTTTAATTAAACCAAATATTAAGCACACTGATTGAGTCTAAATGGCGGAAGATGGATGAGAATAACCTGTGGGTGCTCGGTGGCTCATCAGGCTGTGGCACGGCCCGGAAAGTCGGTTTGCGCAGAGTTCAAGGCCAGCTCGAGCCACCCTTGTTTCTTTTCTTCTTTCTTCCCTGAATAAGGAAAAAAGAGGAGGGACTTGGGACAATGATTTCAGTGTGCATAGTTAAGTGATTACTTTAAATAAAAACCTCCCAGGTTAATAAATAAGCTGTTGGAAGTGCTCTAGCTGTGAACCCCAGCCCCACCCCTGCCCTAGCCTTTGATGTGAGTGCCCAATTTGTATCCACCGGATCCAGCTTATAAGTTTAATTAAACCAAATATTAAGCACACTGATTGAGTCTAAATGGCGGAAGATGGATGAGAATAACCTGTGGGTGCTCGGTGGCTCATCAGGCTGTGGCACGGCCCGGAAAGTCGGTTTGCGCAGAGTTCAAGGCCAGCTCGAGCCACCCTTGTTTCTTTTCTTCTTTCTTCCCTGAATAAGGAAAAAAGAGGAGGGACTTGGGACAATGATTTCAGTGTGCATAGTTAAGTGATTACTTTAAATAAAAACCTCCCAGGTTAATAAATAAGCTGTTGGAAGTGCTCTAGCTGTGAACCCCAGCCCCACCCCTGCCCTAGCCTTTGATGTGAGTGCCCAATTTGTATCCACCGGATCCAGCTTATAAGTTTAATTAAACCAAATATTAAGCACACTGATTGAGTCTAAATGGCGGAAGATGGATGAGAATAACCTGTGGGTGCTCGGTGGCTCATCAGGCTGTGGCACGGCCCGGAAAGTCGGTTTGCGCAGAGTTCAAGGCCAGCTCGAGCCACCCTTGTTTCTTTTCTTCTTTCTTCCCTGAATAAGGAAAAAAGAGGAGGGACTTGGGACAATGATTTCAGTGTGCATAGTTAAGTGATTACTTTAAATAAAAACCTCCCAGGTTAATAAATAAGCTGTTGGAAGTGCTCTAGCTGTGAACCCCAGCCCCACCCCTGCCCTAGCCTTTGATGTGAGTGCCCAATTTGTATCCACCGGATCCAGCTTATAAGTTTAATTAAACCAAATATTAAGCACACTGATTGAGTCTAAATGGCGGAAGATGGATGAGAATAACCTGTGGGTGCTCGGTGGCTCATCAGGCTGTGGCACGGCCCGGAAAGTCGGTTTGCGCAGAGTTCAAGGCCAGCTCGAGCCACCCTTGTTTCTTTTCTTCTTTCTTCCCTGAATAAGGAAAAAAGAGGAGGGACTTGGGACAATGATTTCAGTGTGCATAGTTAAGTGATTACTTTAAATAAAAACCTCCCAGGTTAATAAATAAGCTGTTGGAAGTGCTCTAGCTGTGAACCCCAGCCCCACCCCTGCCCTAGCCTTTGATGTGAGTGCCCAATTTGTATCCACCGGATCCAGCTTATAAGTTTAATTAAACCAAATATTAAGCACACTGATTGAGTCTAAATGGCGGAAGATGGATGAGAATAACCTGTGGGTGCTCGGTGGCTCATCAGGCTGTGGCACGGCCCGGAAAGTCGGTTTGCGCAGAGTTCAAGGCCAGCTCGAGCCACCCTTGTTTCTTTTCTTCTTTCTTCCCTGAATAAGGAAAAAAGAGGAGGGACTTGGGACAATGATTTCAGTGTGCATAGTTAAGTGATTACTTTAAATAAAAACCTCCCAGGTTAATAAATAAGCTGTTGGAAGTGCTCTAGCTGTGAACCCCAGCCCCACCCCTGCCCTAGCCTTTGATGTGAGTGCCCAATTTGTATCCACCGGATCCAGCTTATAAGTTTAATTAAACCAAATATTAAGCACACTGATTGAGTCTAAATGGCGGAAGATGGATGAGAATAACCTGTGGGTGCTCGGTGGCTCATCAGGCTGTGGCACGGCCCGGAAAGTCGGTTTGCGCAGAGTTCAAGGCCAGCTCGAGCCACCCTTGTTTCTTTTCTTCTTTCTTCCCTGAATAAGGAAAAAAGAGGAGGGACTTGGGACAATGATTTCAGTGTGCATAGTTAAGTGATTACTTTAAATAAAAACCTCCCAGGTTAATAAATAAGCTGTTGGAAGTGCTCTAGCTGTGAACCCCAGCCCCACCCCTGCCCTAGCCTTTGATGTGAGTGCCCAATTTGTATCCACCGGATCCAGCTTATAAGTTTAATTAAACCAAATATTAAGCACACTGATTGAGTCTAAATGGCGGAAGATGGATGAGAATAACCTGTGGGTGCTCGGTGGCTCATCAGGCTGTGGCACGGCCCGGAAAGTCGGTTTGCGCAGAGTTCAAGGCCAGCTCGAGCCACCCTTGTTTCTTTTCTTCTTTCTTCCCTGAATAAGGAAAAAAGAGGAGGGACTTGGGACAATGATTTCAGTGTGCATAGTTAAGTGATTACTTTAAATAAAAACCTCCCAGGTTAATAAATAAGCTGTTGGAAGTGCTCTAGCTGTGAACCCCAGCCCCACCCCTGCCCTAGCCTTTGATGTGAGTGCCCAATTTGTATCCACCGGATCCAGCTTATAAGTTTAATTAAACCAAATATTAAGCACACTGATTGAGTCTAAATGGCGGAAGATGGATGAGAATAACCTGTGGGTGCTCGGTGGCTCATCAGGCTGTGGCACGGCCCGGAAAGTCGGTTTGCGCAGAGTTCAAGGCCAGCTCGAGCCACCCTTGTTTCTTTTCTTCTTTCTTCCCTGAATAAGGAAAAAAGAGGAGGGACTTGGGACAATGATTTCAGTGTGCATAGTTAAGTGATTACTTTAAATAAAAACCTCCCAGGTTAATAAATAAGCTGTTGGAAGTGCTCTAGCTGTGAACCCCAGCCCCACCCCTGCCCTAGCCTTTGATGTGAGTGCCCAATTTGTATCCACCGGATCCAGCTTATAAGTTTAATTAAACCAAATATTAAGCACACTGATTGAGTCTAAATGGCGGAAGATGGATGAGAATAACCTGTGGGTGCTCGGTGGCTCATCAGGCTGTGGCACGGCCCGGAAAGTCGGTTTGCGCAGAGTTCAAGGCCAGCTCGAGCCACCCTTGTTTCTTTTCTTCTTTCTTCCCTGAATAAGGAAAAAAGAGGAGGGACTTGGGACAATGATTTCAGTGTGCATAGTTAAGTGATTACTTTAAATAAAAACCTCCCAGGTTAATAAATAAGCTGTTGGAAGTGCTCTAGCTGTGAACCCCAGCCCCACCCCTGCCCTAGCCTTTGATGTGAGTGCCCAATTTGTATCCACCGGATCCAGCTTATAAGTTTAATTAAACCAAATATTAAGCACACTGATTGAGTCTAAATGGCGGAAGATGGATGAGAATAACCTGTGGGTGCTCGGTGGCTCATCAGGCTGTGGCACGGCCCGGAAAGTCGGTTTGCGCAGAGTTCAAGGCCAGCTCGAGCCACCCTTGTTTCTTTTCTTCTTTCTTCCCTGAATAAGGAAAAAAGAGGAGGGACTTGGGACAATGATTTCAGTGTGCATAGTTAAGTGATTACTTTAAATAAAAACCTCCCAGGTTAATAAATAAGCTGTTGGAAGTGCTCTAGCTGTGAACCCCAGCCCCACCCCTGCCCTAGCCTTTGATGTGAGTGCCCAATTTGTATCCACCGGATCCAGCTTATAAGTTTAATTAAACCAAATATTAAGCACACTGATTGAGTCTAAATGGCGGAAGATGGATGAGAATAACCTGTGGGTGCTCGGTGGCTCATCAGGCTGTGGCACGGCCCGGAAAGTCGGTTTGCGCAGAGTTCAAGGCCAGCTCGAGCCACCCTTGTTTCTTTTCTTCTTTCTTCCCTGAATAAGGAAAAAAGAGGAGGGACTTGGGACAATGATTTCAGTGTGCATAGTTAAGTGATTACTTTAAATAAAAACCTCCCAGGTTAATAAATAAGCTGTTGGAAGTGCTCTAGCTGTGAACCCCAGCCCCACCCCTGCCCTAGCCTTTGATGTGAGTGCCCAATTTGTATCCACCGGATCCAGCTTATAAGTTTAATTAAACCAAATATTAAGCACACTGATTGAGTCTAAATGGCGGAAGATGGATGAGAATAACCTGTGGGTGCTCGGTGGCTCATCAGGCTGTGGCACGGCCCGGAAAGTCGGTTTGCGCAGAGTTCAAGGCCAGCTCGAGCCACCCTTGTTTCTTTTCTTCTTTCTTCCCTGAATAAGGAAAAAAGAGGAGGGACTTGGGACAATGATTTCAGTGTGCATAGTTAAGTGATTACTTTAAATAAAAACCTCCCAGGTTAATAAATAAGCTGTTGGAAGTGCTCTAGCTGTGAACCCCAGCCCCACCCCTGCCCTAGCCTTTGATGTGAGTGCCCAATTTGTATCCACCGGATCCAGCTTATAAGTTTAATTAAACCAAATATTAAGCACACTGATTGAGTCTAAATGGCGGAAGATGGATGAGAATAACCTGTGGGTGCTCGGTGGCTCATCAGGCTGTGGCACGGCCCGGAAAGTCGGTTTGCGCAGAGTTCAAGGCCAGCTCGAGCCACCCTTGTTTCTTTTCTTCTTTCTTCCCTGAATAAGGAAAAAAGAGGAGGGACTTGGGACAATGATTTCAGTGTGCATAGTTAAGTGATTACTTTAAATAAAAACCTCCCAGGTTAATAAATAAGCTGTTGGAAGTGCTCTAGCTGTGAACCCCAGCCCCACCCCTGCCCTAGCCTTTGATGTGAGTGCCCAATTTGTATCCACCGGATCCAGCTTATAAGTTTAATTAAACCAAATATTAAGCACACTGATTGAGTCTAAATGGCGGAAGATGGATGAGAATAACCTGTGGGTGCTCGGTGGCTCATCAGGCTGTGGCACGGCCCGGAAAGTCGGTTTGCGCAGAGTTCAAGGCCAGCTCGAGCCACCCTTGTTTCTTTTCTTCTTTCTTCCCTGAATAAGGAAAAAAGAGGAGGGACTTGGGACAATGATTTCAGTGTGCATAGTTAAGTGATTACTTTAAATAAAAACCTCCCAGGTTAATAAATAAGCTGTTGGAAGTGCTCTAGCTGTGAACCCCAGCCCCACCCCTGCCCTAGCCTTTGATGTGAGTGCCCAATTTGTATCCACCGGATCCAGCTTATAAGTTTAATTAAACCAAATATTAAGCACACTGATTGAGTCTAAATGGCGGAAGATGGATGAGAATAACCTGTGGGTGCTCGGTGGCTCATCAGGCTGTGGCACGGCCCGGAAAGTCGGTTTGCGCAGAGTTCAAGGCCAGCTCGAGCCACCCTTGTTTCTTTTCTTCTTTCTTCCCTGAATAAGGAAAAAAGAGGAGGGACTTGGGACAATGATTTCAGTGTGCATAGTTAAGTGATTACTTTAAATAAAAACCTCCCAGGTTAATAAATAAGCTGTTGGAAGTGCTCTAGCTGTGAACCCCAGCCCCACCCCTGCCCTAGCCTTTGATGTGAGTGCCCAATTTGTATCCACCGGATCCAGCTTATAAGTTTAATTAAACCAAATATTAAGCACACTGATTGAGTCTAAATGGCGGAAGATGGATGAGAATAACCTGTGGGTGCTCGGTGGCTCATCAGGCTGTGGCACGGCCCGGAAAGTCGGTTTGCGCAGAGTTCAAGGCCAGCTCGAGCCACCCTTGTTTCTTTTCTTCTTTCTTCCCTGAATAAGGAAAAAAGAGGAGGGACTTGGGACAATGATTTCAGTGTGCATAGTTAAGTGATTACTTTAAATAAAAACCTCCCAGGTTAATAAATAAGCTGTTGGAAGTGCTCTAGCTGTGAACCCCAGCCCCACCCCTGCCCTAGCCTTTGATGTGAGTGCCCAATTTGTATCCACCGGATCCAGCTTATAAGTTTAATTAAACCAAATATTAAGCACACTGATTGAGTCTAAATGGCGGAAGATGGATGAGAATAACCTGTGGGTGCTCGGTGGCTCATCAGGCTGTGGCACGGCCCGGAAAGTCGGTTTGCGCAGAGTTCAAGGCCAGCTCGAGCCACCCTTGTTTCTTTTCTTCTTTCTTCCCTGAATAAGGAAAAAAGAGGAGGGACTTGGGACAATGATTTCAGTGTGCATAGTTAAGTGATTACTTTAAATAAAAACCTCCCAGGTTAATAAATAAGCTGTTGGAAGTGCTCTAGCTGTGAACCCCAGCCCCACCCCTGCCCTAGCCTTTGATGTGAGTGCCCAATTTGTATCCACCGGATCCAGCTTATAAGTTTAATTAAACCAAATATTAAGCACACTGATTGAGTCTAAATGGCGGAAGATGGATGAGAATAACCTGTGGGTGCTCGGTGGCTCATCAGGCTGTGGCACGGCCCGGAAAGTCGGTTTGCGCAGAGTTCAAGGCCAGCTCGAGCCACCCTTGTTTCTTTTCTTCTTTCTTCCCTGAATAAGGAAAAAAGAGGAGGGACTTGGGACAATGATTTCAGTGTGCATAGTTAAGTGATTACTTTAAATAAAAACCTCCCAGGTTAATAAATAAGCTGTTGGAAGTGCTCTAGCTGTGAACCCCAGCCCCACCCCTGCCCTAGCCTTTGATGTGAGTGCCCAATTTGTATCCACCGGATCCAGCTTATAAGTTTAATTAAACCAAATATTAAGCACACTGATTGAGTCTAAATGGCGGAAGATGGATGAGAATAACCTGTGGGTGCTCGGTGGCTCATCAGGCTGTGGCACGGCCCGGAAAGTCGGTTTGCGCAGAGTTCAAGGCCAGCTCGAGCCACCCTTGTTTCTTTTCTTCTTTCTTCCCTGAATAAGGAAAAAAGAGGAGGGACTTGGGACAATGATTTCAGTGTGCATAGTTAAGTGATTACTTTAAATAAAAACCTCCCAGGTTAATAAATAAGCTGTTGGAAGTGCTCTAGCTGTGAACCCCAGCCCCACCCCTGCCCTAGCCTTTGATGTGAGTGCCCAATTTGTATCCACCGGATCCAGCTTATAAGTTTAATTAAACCAAATATTAAGCACACTGATTGAGTCTAAATGGCGGAAGATGGATGAGAATAACCTGTGGGTGCTCGGTGGCTCATCAGGCTGTGGCACGGCCCGGAAAGTCGGTTTGCGCAGAGTTCAAGGCCAGCTCGAGCCACCCTTGTTTCTTTTCTTCTTTCTTCCCTGAATAAGGAAAAAAGAGGAGGGACTTGGGACAATGATTTCAGTGTGCATAGTTAAGTGATTACTTTAAATAAAAACCTCCCAGGTTAATAAATAAGCTGTTGGAAGTGCTCTAGCTGTGAACCCCAGCCCCACCCCTGCCCTAGCCCTTGATGTGAGTGCCCAATTTGTATCCACCGGATCCAGCTTATAAGTTTAATTAAACCAAATATGAAGCACACTGATTGAGTCTAAATGGCGGAAGATGGATGAGAATAACCTGTGGGTGCTCGGTGGCTCATCAGGCTGTGGCACGGCCCGGAAAGTCGGTTTGCGCAGAGTTCAAGGCCAGCTCGAGCCACCCTTGTTTCTTTTCTTCTTTCTTCCCTGAATAAGGAAAAAAGAGGAGGGACTTGGGACAATGATTTCAGTGTGCATAGTTAAGTGATTACTTTAAATAAAAACCTCCCAGGTTAATAAATAAGCTGTTGGAAGTGCTCTAGCTGTGAACCCCAGCCCCATCCCTGCCCTAGCCTTTGATGTGAGTGCCCAATTTGTATCCACCGGATCCAGCTTATAAGTTTAATTAAACCAAATATTAAGCACACTGATTGAGTCTAAATGGCGGAAGATGGATGAGAATAACCTGTGGGTGCTCGGTGGCTCATCAGGCTGTGGCACGGCCCGGAAAGTCGGTTTGCGCAGAGTTCAAGGCCAGCTCGAGCCACCCTTGTTTCTTTTCTTCTTTCTTCCCTGAATAAGGAAAAAAGAGGAGGGACTTGGGACAATGATTTCAGTGTGCATAGTTAAGTGATTACTTTAAATAAAAACCTCCCAGGTTAATAAATAAGCTGTTGGAAGTGCTCTAGCTGTGAACCCCAGCCCCACCCCTGCCCTAGCCTTTGATGTGAGTGCCCAATTTGTATCCACCGGATCCAGCTTATAAGTTTAATTAAACCAAATATTAAGCACACTGATTGAGTCTAAATGGCGGAAGATGGATGAGAATAACCTGTGGGTGCTCGGTGGCTCATCAGGCTGTGGCACGGCCCGGAAAGTCGGTTTGCGCAGAGTTCAAGGCCAGCTCGAGCCACCCTTGTTTCTTTTCTTCTTTCTTCCCTGAATAAGGAAAAAAGAGGAGGGACTTGGGACAATGATTTCAGTGTGCATAGTTAAGTGATTACTTTAAATAAAAACCTCCCAGGTTAATAAATAAGCTGTTGGAAGTGCTCTAGCTGTGAACCCCAGCCCCACCCCTGCCCTAGCCTTTGATGTGAGTGCCCAATTTGTATCCACCGGATCCAGCTTATAAGTTTAATTAAACCAAATATTAAGCACACTGATTGAGTCTAAATGGCGGAAGATGGATGAGAATAACCTGTGGGTGCTCGGTGGCTCATCAGGCTGTGGCACGGCCCGGAAAGTCGGTTTGCGCAGAGTTCAAGGCCAGCTCGAGCCACCCTTGTTTCTTTTCTTCTTTCTTCCCTGAATAAGGAAAAAAGAGGAGGGACTTGGGACAATGATTTCAGTGTGCATAGTTAAGTGATTACTTTAAATAAAAACCTCCCAGGTTAATAAATAAGCTGTTGGAAGTGCTCTAGCTGTGAACCCCAGCCCCACCCCTGCCCTAGCCTTTGATGTGAGTGCCCAATTTGTATCCACCGGATCCAGCTTATAAGTTTAATTAAACCAAATATTAAGCACACTGATTGAGTCTAAATGGCGGAAGATGGATGAGAATAACCTGTGGGTGCTCGGTGGCTCATCAGGCTGTGGCACGGCCCGGAAAGTCGGTTTGCGCAGAGTTCAAGGCCAGCTCGAGCCACCCTTGTTTCTTTTCTTCTTTCTTCCCTGAATAAGGAAAAAAGAGGAGGGACTTGGGACAATGATTTCAGTATGCATAGTTAAGTGATTACTTTAAATAAAAACCTCCCAGGTTAATAAATAAGCTGTTGGAAGTGCTCTAGCTGTGAACCCCAGCCCCACCCCTGCCCTAGCCTTTGATGTGAGTGCCCAATTTGTATCCACCGGATCCAGCTTATAAGTTTAATTAAACCAAATATTAAGCACACTGATTGAGTCTAAATGGCGGAAGATGGATGAGAATAACCTGTGGGTGCTCGGTGGCTCATCAGGCTGTGGCACGGCCCGGAAAGTCGGTTTGCGCAGAGTTCAAGGCCAGCTCGAGCCACCCTTGTTTCTTTTCTTCTTTCTTCCCTGAATAAGGAAAAAAGAGGAGGGACTTGGGACAATGATTTCAGTGTGCATAGTTAAGTGATTACTTTAAATAAAAACCTCCCAGGTTAATAAATAAGCTGTTGGAAGTGCTCTAGCTGTGAACCCCAGCCCCACCCCTGCCCTAGCCTTTGATGTGAGTGCCCAATTTGTATCCACCGGATCCAGCTTATAAGTTTAATTAAACCAAATATTAAGCACACTGATTGAGTCTAAATGGCGGAAGATGGATGAGAATAACCTGTGGGTGCTCGGTGGCTCATCAGGCTGTGGCACGGCCCGGAAAGTCGGTTTGCGCAGAGTTCAAGGCCAGCTCGAGCCACCCTTGTTTCTTTTCTTCTTTCTTCCCTGAATAAGGAAAAAAGAGGAGGGACTTGGGACAATGATTTCAGTGTGCATAGTTAAGTGATTACTTTAAATAAAAACCTCCCAGGTTAATAAATAAGCTGTTGGAAGTGCTCTAGCTGTGAACCCCAGCCCCACCCCTGCCCTAGCCTTTGATGTGAGTGCCCAATTTGTATCCACCGGATCCAGCTTATAAGTTTAATTAAACCAAATATTAAGCACACTGATTGAGTCTAAATGGCGGAAGATGGATGAGAATAACCTGTGGGTGCTCGGTGGCTCATCAGGCTGTGGCACGGCCCGGAAAGTCGGTTTGCGCAGAGTTCAAGGCCAGCTCGAGCCACCCTTGTTTCTTTTCTTCTTTCTTCCCTGAATAAGGAAAAAAGAGGAGGGACTTGGGACAATGATTTCAGTGTGCATAGTTAAGTGATTACTTTAAATAAAAACCTCCCAGGTTAATAAATAAGCTGTTGGAAGTGCTCTAGCTGTGAACCCCAGCCCCACCCCTGCCCTAGCCCTTGATGTGAGTGCCCAATTTGTATCCACCGGATCCAGCTTATAAGTTTAATTAAACCAAATATGAAGCACACTGATTGAGTCTAAATGGCGGAAGATGGATGAGAATAACCTGTGGGTGCTCGGTGGCTCATCAGGCTGTGGCACGGCCCGGAAAGTCGGTTTGCGCAGAGTTCAAGGCCAGCTCGAGCCACCCTTGTTTCTTTTCTTCTTTCTTCCCTGAATAAGGAAAAAAGAGGAGGGACTTGGGACAATGATTTCAGTGTGCATAGTTAAGTGATTACTTTAAATAAAAACCTCCCAGGTTAATAAATAAGCTGTTGGAAGTGCTCTAGCTGTGAACCCCAGCCCCATCCCTGCCCTAGCCTTTGATGTGAGTGCCCAATTTGTATCCACCGGATCCAGCTTATAAGTTTAATTAAACCAAATATTAAGCACACTGATTGAGTCTAAATGGCGGAAGATGGATGAGAATAACCTGTGGGTGCTCGGTGGCTCATCAGGCTGTGGCACGGCCCGGAAAGTCGGTTTGCGCAGAGTTCAAGGCCAGCTCGAGCCACCCTTGTTTCTTTTCTTCTTTCTTCCCTGAATAAGGAAAAAAGAGGAGGGACTTGGGACAATGATTTCAGTGTGCATAGTTAAGTGATTACTTTAAATAAAAACCTCCCAGGTTAATAAATAAGCTGTTGGAAGTGCTCTAGCTGTGAACCCCAGCCCCACCCCTGCCCTAGCCTTTGATGTGAGTGCCCAATTTGTATCCACCGGATCCAGCTTATAAGTTTAATTAAACCAAATATTAAGCACACTGATTGAGTCTAAATGGCGGAAGATGGATGAGAATAACCTGTGGGTGCTCGGTGGCTCATCAGGCTGTGGCACGGCCCGGAAAGTCGGTTTGCGCAGAGTTCAAGGCCAGCTCGAGCCACCCTTGTTTCTTTTCTTCTTTCTTCCCTGAATAAGGAAAAAAGAGGAGGGACTTGGGACAATGATTTCAGTGTGCATAGTTAAGTGATTACTTTAAATAAAAACCTCCCAGGTTAATAAATAAGCTGTTGGAAGTGCTCTAGCTGTGAACCCCAGCCCCACCCCTGCCCTAGCCTTTGATGTGAGTGCCCAATTTGTATCCACCGGATCCAGCTTATAAGTTTAATTAAACCAAATATTAAGCACACTGATTGAGTCTAAATGGCGGAAGATGGATGAGAATAACCTGTGGGTGCTCGGTGGCTCATCAGGCTGTGGCACGGCCCGGAAAGTCGGTTTGCGCAGAGTTCAAGGCCAGCTCGAGCCACCCTTGTTTCTTTTCTTCTTTCTTCCCTGAATAAGGAAAAAAGAGGAGGGACTTGGGACAATGATTTCAGTGTGCATAGTTAAGTGATTACTTTAAATAAAAACCTCCCAGGTTAATAAATAAGCTGTTGGAAGTGCTCTAGCTGTGAACCCCAGCCCCACCCCTGCCCTAGCCTTTGATGTGAGTGCCCAATTTGTATCCACCGGATCCAGCTTATAAGTTTAATTAAACCAAATATTAAGCACACTGATTGAGTCTAAATGGCGGAAGATGGATGAGAATAACCTGTGGGTGCTCGGTGGCTCATCAGGCTGTGGCACGGCCCGGAAAGTCGGTTTGCGCAGAGTTCAAGGCCAGCTCGAGCCACCCTTGTTTCTTTTCTTCTTTCTTCCCTGAATAAGGAAAAAAGAGGAGGGACTTGGGACAATGATTTCAGTATGCATAGTTAAGTGATTACTTTAAATAAAAACCTCCCAGGTTAATAAATAAGCTGTTGGAAGTGCTCTAGCTGTGAACCCCAGCCCCACCCCTGCCCTAGCCTTTGATGTGAGTGCCCAATTTGTATCCACCGGATCCAGCTTATAAGTTTAATTAAACCAAATATTAAGCACACTGATTGAGTCTAAATGGCGGAAGATGGATGAGAATAACCTGTGGGTGCTCGGTGGCTCATCAGGCTGTGGCACGGCCCGGAAAGTCGGTTTGCGCAGAGTTCAAGGCCAGCTCGAGCCACCCTTGTTTCTTTTCTTCTTTCTTCCCTGAATAAGGAAAAAAGAGGAGGGACTTGGGACAATGATTTCAGTGTGCATAGTTAAGTGATTACTTTAAATAAAAACCTCCCAGGTTAATAAATAAGCTGTTGGAAGTGCTCTAGCTGTGAACCCCAGCCCCACCCCTGCCCTAGCCTTTGATGTGAGTGCCCAATTTGTATCCACCGGATCCAGCTTATAAGTTTAATTAAACCAAATATTAAGCACACTGATTGAGTCTAAATGGCGGAAGATGGATGAGAATAACCTGTGGGTGCTCGGTGGCTCATCAGGCTGTGGCACGGCCCGGAAAGTCGGTTTGCGCAGAGTTCAAGGCCAGCTCGAGCCACCCTTGTTTCTTTTCTTCTTTCTTCCCTGAATAAGGAAAAAAGAGGAGGGACTTGGGACAATGATTTCAGTGTGCATAGTTAAGTGATTACTTTAAATAAAAACCTCCCAGGTTAATAAATAAGCTGTTGGAAGTGCTCTAGCTGTGAACCCCAGCCCCACCCCTGCCCTAGCCTTTGATGTGAGTGCCCAATTTGTATCCACCGGATCCAGCTTATAAGTTTAATTAAACCAAATATTAAGCACACTGATTGAGTCTAAATGGCGGAAGATGGATGAGAATAACCTGTGGGTGCTCGGTGGCTCATCAGGCTGTGGCACGGCCCGGAAAGTCGGTTTGCGCAGAGTTCAAGGCCAGCTCGAGCCACCCTTGTTTCTTTTCTTCTTTCTTCCCTGAATAAGGAAAAAAGAGGAGGGACTTGGGACAATGATTTCAGTGTGCATAGTTAAGTGATTACTTTAAATAAAAACCTCCCAGGTTAATAAATAAGCTGTTGGAAGTGCTCTAGCTGTGAACCCCAGCCCCACCCCTGCCCTAGCCTTTGATGTGAGTGCCCAATTTGTATCCACCGGATCCAGCTTATAAGTTTAATTAAACCAAATATTAAGCACACTGATTGAGTCTAAATGGCGGAAGATGGATGAGAATAACCTGTGGGTGCTCGGTGGCTCATCAGGCTGTGGCACGGCCCGGAAAGTCGGTTTGCGCAGAGTTCAAGGCCAGCTCGAGCCACCCTTGTTTCTTTTCTTCTTTCTTCCCTGAATAAGGAAAAAAGAGGAGGGACTTGGGACAATGATTTCAGTGTGCATAGTTAAGTGATTACTTTAAATAAAAACCTCCCAGGTTAATAAATAAGCTGTTGGAAGTGCTCTAGCTGTGAACCCCAGCCCCACCCCTGCCCTAGCCTTTGATGTGAGTGCCCAATTTGTATCCACCGGATCCAGCTTATAAGTTTAATTAAACCAAATATTAAGCACACTGATTGAGTCTAAATGGCGGAAGATGGATGAGAATAACCTGTGGGTGCTCGGTGGCTCATCAGGCTGTGGCACGGCCCGGAAAGTCGGTTTGCGCAGAGTTCAAGGCCAGCTCGAGCCACCCTTGTTTCTTTTCTTC
This sequence comes from Cladorhizidae sp. MBARI D1340-BT2, assembly GCA_028752905.1. Classification (NCBI taxonomy): domain Eukaryota; kingdom Metazoa; phylum Porifera; class Demospongiae; order Poecilosclerida; family Cladorhizidae; species Cladorhizidae sp. MBARI D1340-BT2. The sequence continues at coordinate 945,573 of JAQNBH010000001.1, read as the reverse complement.
TTTCTTCCCTGAATAAGGAAAAAAGAGGAGGGACTTGGGACAATGATTTCAGTGTGCATAGTTAAGTGATTACTTTAAATAAAAACCTCCCAGGTTAATAAATAAGCTGTTGGAAGTGCTCTAGCTGTGAACCCCAGCCCCACCCCTGCCCTAGCCTTTGATGTGAGTGCCCAATTTGTATCCACCGGATCCAGCTTATAAGTTTAATTAAACCAAATATTAAGCACACTGATTGAGTCTAAATGGCGGAAGATGGATGAGAATAACCTGTGGGTGCTCGGTGGCTCATCAGGCTGTGGCACGGCCCGGAAAGTCGGTTTGCGCAGAGTTCAAGGCCAGCTCGAGCCACCCTTGTTTCTTTTCTTCTTTCTTCCCTGAATAAGGAAAAAAGAGGAGGGACTTGGGACAATGATTTCAGTGTGCATAGTTAAGTGATTACTTTAAATAAAAACCTCCCAGGTTAATAAATAAGCTGTTGGAAGTGCTCTAGCTGTGAACCCCAGCCCCACCCCTGCCCTAGCCTTTGATGTGAGTGCCCAATTTGTATCCACCGGATCCAGCTTATAAGTTTAATTAAACCAAATATTAAGCACACTGATTGAGTCTAAATGGCGGAAGATGGATGAGAATAACCTGTGGGTGCTCGGTGGCTCATCAGGCTGTGGCACGGCCCGGAAAGTCGGTTTGCGCAGAGTTCAAGGCCAGCTCGAGCCACCCTTGTTTCTTTTCTTCTTTCTTCCCTGAATAAGGAAAAAAGAGGAGGGACTTGGGACAATGATTTCAGTGTGCATAGTTAAGTGATTACTTTAAATAAAAACCTCCCAGGTTAATAAATAAGCTGTTGGAAGTGCTCTAGCTGTGAACCCCAGCCCCACCCCTGCCCTAGCCTTTGATGTGAGTGCCCAATTTGTATCCACCGGATCCAGCTTATAAGTTTAATTAAACCAAATATTAAGCACACTGATTGAGTCTAAATGGCGGAAGATGGATGAGAATAACCTGTGGGTGCTCGGTGGCTCATCAGGCTGTGGCACGGCCCGGAAAGTCGGTTTGCGCAGAGTTCAAGGCCAGCTCGAGCCACCCTTGTTTCTTTTCTTCTTTCTTCCCTGAATAAGGAAAAAAGAGGAGGGACTTGGGACAATGATTTCAGTGTGCATAGTTAAGTGATTACTTTAAATAAAAACCTCCCAGGTTAATAAATAAGCTGTTGGAAGTGCTCTAGCTGTGAACCCCAGCCCCACCCCTGCCCTAGCCTTTGATGTGAGTGCCCAATTTGTATCCACCGGATCCAGCTTATAAGTTTAATTAAACCAAATATTAAGCACACTGATTGAGTCTAAATGGCGGAAGATGGATGAGAATAACCTGTGGGTGCTCGGTGGCTCATCAGGCTGTGGCACGGCCCGGAAAGTCGGTTTGCGCAGAGTTCAAGGCCAGCTCGAGCCACCCTTGTTTCTTTTCTTCTTTCTTCCCTGAATAAGGAAAAAAGAGGAGGGACTTGGGACAATGATTTCAGTGTGCATAGTTAAGTGATTACTTTAAATAAAAACCTCCCAGGTTAATAAATAAGCTGTTGGAAGTGCTCTAGCTGTGAACCCCAGCCCCACCCCTGCCCTAGCCTTTGATGTGAGTGCCCAATTTGTATCCACCGGATCCAGCTTATAAGTTTAATTAAACCAAATATTAAGCACACTGATTGAGTCTAAATGGCGGAAGATGGATGAGAATAACCTGTGGGTGCTCGGTGGCTCATCAGGCTGTGGCACGGCCCGGAAAGTCGGTTTGCGCAGAGTTCAAGGCCAGCTCGAGCCACCCTTGTTTCTTTTCTTCTTTCTTCCCTGAATAAGGAAAAAAGAGGAGGGACTTGGGACAATGATTTCAGTGTGCATAGTTAAGTGATTACTTTAAATAAAAACCTCCCAGGTTAATAAATAAGCTGTTGGAAGTGCTCTAGCTGTGAACCCCAGCCCCACCCCTGCCCTAGCCTTTGATGTGAGTGCCCAATTTGTATCCACCGGATCCAGCTTATAAGTTTAATTAAACCAAATATTAAGCACACTGATTGAGTCTAAATGGCGGAAGATGGATGAGAATAACCTGTGGGTGCTCGGTGGCTCATCAGGCTGTGGCACGGCCCGGAAAGTCGGTTTGCGCAGAGTTCAAGGCCAGCTCGAGCCACCCTTGTTTCTTTTCTTCTTTCTTCCCTGAATAAGGAAAAAAGAGGAGGGACTTGGGACAATGATTTCAGTGTGCATAGTTAAGTGATTACTTTAAATAAAAACCTCCCAGGTTAATAAATAAGCTGTTGGAAGTGCTCTAGCTGTGAACCCCAGCCCCACCCCTGCCCTAGCCTTTGATGTGAGTGCCCAATTTGTATCCACCGGATCCAGCTTATAAGTTTAATTAAACCAAATATTAAGCACACTGATTGAGTCTAAATGGCGGAAGATGGATGAGAATAACCTGTGGGTGCTCGGTGGCTCATCAGGCTGTGGCACGGCCCGGAAAGTCGGTTTGCGCAGAGTTCAAGGCCAGCTCGAGCCACCCTTGTTTCTTTTCTTCTTTCTTCCCTGAATAAGGAAAAAAGAGGAGGGACTTGGGACAATGATTTCAGTGTGCATAGTTAAGTGATTACTTTAAATAAAAACCTCCCAGGTTAATAAATAAGCTGTTGGAAGTGCTCTAGCTGTGAACCCCAGCCCCACCCCTGCCCTAGCCTTTGATGTGAGTGCCCAATTTGTATCCACCGGATCCAGCTTATAAGTTTAATTAAACCAAATATTAAGCACACTGATTGAGTCTAAATGGCGGAAGATGGATGAGAATAACCTGTGGGTGCTCGGTGGCTCATCAGGCTGTGGCACGGCCCGGAAAGTCGGTTTGCGCAGAGTTCAAGGCCAGCTCGAGCCACCCTTGTTTCTTTTCTTCTTTCTTCCCTGAATAAGGAAAAAAGAGGAGGGACTTGGGACAATGATTTCAGTGTGCATAGTTAAGTGATTACTTTAAATAAAAACCTCCCAGGTTAATAAATAAGCTGTTGGAAGTGCTCTAGCTGTGAACCCCAGCCCCAGCCCTGCCCTAGCCCTTGATGTGAGTGCCCAATTTGTATCCACCGGATCCAGCTTATAAGTTTAATTAAACCAAATATGAAGCACACTGATTGAGTCTAAATGGCGGAAGATGGATGAGAATAACCTGTGGGTGCTCGGTGGCTCATCAGGCTGTGGCACGGCCCGGAAAGTCGGTTTGCGCAGAGTTCAAGGCCAGCTCGAGCCACCCTTGTTTCTTTTCTTCTTTCTTCCCTGAATAAGGAAAAAAGAGGAGGGACTTGGGACAATGATTTCAGTGTGCATAGTTAAGTGATTACTTTAAATAAAAACCTCCCAGGTTAATAAATAAGCTGTTGGAAGTGCTCTAGCTGTGAACCCCAGCCCCACCCCTGCTCTAGCCTTTGATGTGAGTGCCCAATTTGTATCCACCGGATCCAGCTTATAAGTTTAATTAAACCAAATATTAAGCACACTGATTGAGTCTAAATGGCGGAAGATGGATGAGAATAACCTGTGGGTGCTCGGTGGCTCATCAGGCTGTGGCACGGCCCGGAAAGTCGGTTTGCGCAGAGTTCAAGGCCAGCTCGAGCCACCCTTGTTTCTTTTCTTCTTTCTTCCCTGAATAAGGAAAAAAGAGGAGGGACTTGGGACAATGATTTCAGTGTGCATAGTTAAGTGATTACTTTAAATAAAAACCTCCCAGGTTAATAAATAAGCTGTTGGAAGTGCTCTAGCTGTGAACCCCAGCCCCACCCCTGCCCTAGCCCTTGATGTGAGTGCCCAATTTGTATCCACCGGATCCAGCTTATAAGTTTAATTAAACCAAATATGAAGCACACTGATTGAGTCTAAATGGCGGAAGATGGATGAGAATAACCTGTGGGTGCTCGGTGGCTCATCAGGCTGTGGCACGGCCCGGAAAGTCGGTTTGCGCAGAGTTCAAGGCCAGCTCGAGCCACCCTTGTTTCTTTTCTTCTTTCTTCCCTGAATAAGGAAAAAAGAGGAGGGACTTGGGACAATGATTTCAGTGTGCATAGTTAAGTGATTACTTTAAATAAAAACCTCCCAGGTTAATAAATAAGCTGTTGGAAGTGCTCTAGCTGTGAACCCCAGCCCCACCCCTGCCCTAGCCCTTGATGTGAGTGCCCAATTTGTATCCACCGGATCCAGCTTATAAGTTTAATTAAACCAAATATGAAGCACACTGATTGAGTCTAAATGGCGGAAGATGGATGAGAATAACCTGTGGGTGCTCGGTGGCTCATCAGGCTGTGGCACGGCCCGGAAAGTCGGTTTGCGCAGAGTTCAAGGCCAGCTCGAGCCACCCTTGTTTCTTTTCTTCTTTCTTCCCTGAATAAGGAAAAAAGAGGAGGGACTTGGGACAATGATTTCAGTGTGCATAGTTAAGTGATTACTTTAAATAAAAACCTCCCAGGTTAATAAATAAGCTGTTGGAAGTGCTCTAGCTGTGAACCCCAGCCCCACCCCTGCCCTAGCCTTTGATGTGAGTGCCCAATTTGTATCCACCGGATCCAGCTTATAAGTTTAATTAAACCAAATATGAAGCACACTGATTGAGTCTAAATGGCGGAAGATGGATGAGAATAACCTGTGGGTGCTCGGTGGCTCATCAGGCTGTGGCACGGCCCGGAAAGTCGGTTTGCGCAGAGTTCAAGGCCAGCTCGAGCCACCCTTGTTTCTTTTCTTCTTTCTTCCCTGAATAAGGAAAAAAGAGGAGGGACTTGGGACAATGATTTCAGTGTGCATAGTTAAGTGATTACTTTAAATAAAAACCTCCCAGGTTAATAAATAAGCTGTTGGAAGTGCTCTAGCTGTGAACCCCAGCCCCACCCCTGCCCTAGCCTTTGATGTGAGTGCCCAATTTGTATCCACCGGATCCAGCTTATAAGTTTAATTAAACCAAATATTAAGCACACTGATTGAGTCTAAATGGCGGAAGATGGATGAGAATAACCTGTGGGTGCTCGGTGGCTCATCAGGCTGTGGCACGGCCCGGAAAGTCGGTTTGCGCAGAGTTCAAGGCCAGCTCGAGCCACCCTTGTTTCTTTTCTTCTTTCTTCCCTGAATAAGGAAAAAAGAGGAGGGACTTGGGACAATGATTTCAGTGTGCATAGTTAAGTGATTACTTTAAATAAAAACCTCCCAGGTTAATAAATAAGCTGTTGGAAGTGCTCTAGCTGTGAACCCCAGCCCCACCCCTGCCCTAGCCTTTGATGTGAGTGCCCAATTTGTATCCACCGGATCCAGCTTATAAGTTTAATTAAACCAAATATTAAGCACACTGATTGAGTCTAAATGGCGGAAGATGGATGAGAATAACCTGTGGGTGCTCGGTGGCTCATCAGGCTGTGGCACGGCCCGGAAAGTCGGTTTGCGCAGAGTTCAAGGCCAGCTCGAGCCACCCTTGTTTCTTTTCTTCTTTCTTCCCTGAATAAGGAAAAAAGAGGAGGGACTTGGGACAATGATTTCAGTGTGCATAGTTAAGTGATTACTTTAAATAAAAACCTCCCAGGTTAATAAATAAGCTGTTGGAAGTGCTCTAGCTGTGAACCCCAGCCCCACCCCTGCCCTAGCCTTTGATGTGAGTGCCCAATTTGTATCCACCGGATCCAGCTTATAAGTTTAATTAAACCAAATATTAAGCACACTGATTGAGTCTAAATGGCGGAAGATGGATGAGAATAACCTGTGGGTGCTCGGTGGCTCATCAGGCTGTGGCACGGCCCGGAAAGTCGGTTTGCGCAGAGTTCAAGGCCAGCTCGAGCCACCCTTGTTTCTTTTCTTCTTTCTTCCCTGAATAAGGAAAAAAGAGGAGGGACTTGGGACAATGATTTCAGTGTGCATAGTTAAGTGATTACTTTAAATAAAAACCTCCCAGGTTAATAAATAAGCTGTTGGAAGTGCTCTAGCTGTGAACCCCAGCCCCAGCCCTGCCCTAGCCTTTGATGTGAGTGCCCAATTTGTATCCACCGGATCCAGCTTATAAGTTTAATTAAACCAAATATTAAGCACACTGATTGAGTCTAAATGGCGGAAGATGGATGAGAATAACCTGTGGGTGCTCGGTGGCTCATCAGGCTGTGGCACGGCCCGGAAAGTCGGTTTGCGCAGAGTTCAAGGCCAGCTCGAGCCACCCTTGTTTCTTTTCTTCTTTCTTCCCTGAATAAGGAAAAAAGAGGAGGGACTTGGGACAATGATTTCAGTGTGCATAGTTAAGTGATTACTTTAAATAAAAACCTCCCAGGTTAATAAATAAGCTGTTGGAAGTGCTCTAGCTGTGAACCCCAGCCCCACCCCTGCCCTAGCCTTTGATGTGAGTGCCCAATTTGTATCCACCGGATCCAGCTTATAAGTTTAATTAAACCAAATATTAAGCACACTGATTGAGTCTAAATGGCGGAAGATGGATGAGAATAACCTGTGGGTGCTCGGTGGCTCATCAGGCTGTGGCACGGCCCGGAAAGTCGGTTTGCGCAGAGTTCAAGGCCAGCTCGAGCCACCCTTGTTTCTTTTCTTCTTTCTTCCCTGAATAAGGAAAAAAGAGGAGGGACTTGGGACAATGATTTCAGTGTGCATAGTTAAGTGATTACTTTAAATAAAAACCTCCCAGGTTAATAAATAAGCTGTTGGAAGTGCTCTAGCTGTGAACCCCAGCCCCACCCCTGCCCTAGCCTTTGATGTGAGTGCCCAATTTGTATCCACCGGATCCAGCTTATAAGTTTAATTAAACCAAATATTAAGCACACTGATTGAGTCTAAATGGCGGAAGATGGATGAGAATAACCTGTGGGTGCTCGGTGGCTCATCAGGCTGTGGCACGGCCCGGAAAGTCGGTTTGCGCAGAGTTCAAGGCCAGCTCGAGCCACCCTTGTTTCTTTTCTTCTTTCTTCCCTGAATAAGGAAAAAAGAGGAGGGACTTGGGACAATGATTTCAGTGTGCATAGTTAAGTGATTACTTTAAATAAAAACCTCCCAGGTTAATAAATAAGCTGTTGGAAGTGCTCTAGCTGTGAACCCCAGCCCCACCCCTGCCCTAGCCCTTGATGTGAGTGCCCAATTTGTATCCACCGGATCCAGCTTATAAGTTTAATTAAACCAAATATGAAGCACACTGATTGAGTCTAAATGGCGGAAGATGGATGAGAATAACCTGTGGGTGCTCGGTGGCTCATCAGGCTGTGGCACGGCCCGGAAAGTCGGTTTGCGCAGAGTTCAAGGCCAGCTCGAGCCACCCTTGTTTCTTTTCTTCTTTCTTCCCTGAATAAGGAAAAAAGAGGAGGGACTTGGGACAATGATTTCAGTGTGCATAGTTAAGTGATTACTTTAAATAAAAACCTCCCAGGTTAATAAATAAGCTGTTGGAAGTGCTCTAGCTGTGAACCCCAGCCCCACCCCTGCCCTAGCCTTTGATGTGAGTGCCCAATTTGTATCCACCGGATCCAGCTTATAAGTTTAATTAAACCAAATATTAAGCACACTGATTGAGTCTAAATGGCGGAAGATGGATGAGAATAACCTGTGGGTGCTCGGTGGCTCATCAGGCTGTGGCACGGCCCGGAAAGTCGGTTTGCGCAGAGTTCAAGGCCAGCTCGAGCCACCCTTGTTTCTTTTCTTCTTTCTTCCCTGAATAAGGAAAAAAGAGGAGGGACTTGGGACAATGATTTCAGTGTGCATAGTTAAGTGATTACTTTAAATAAAAACCTCCCAGGTTAATAAATAAGCTGTTGGAAGTGCTCTAGCTGTGAACCCCAGCCCCACCCCTGCCCTAGCCCTTGATGTGAGTGCCCAATTTGTATCCACCGGATCCAGCTTATAAGTTTAATTAAACCAAATATGAAGCACACTGATTGAGTCTAAATGGCGGAAGATGGATGAGAATAACCTGTGGGTGCTCGGTGGCTCATCAGGCTGTGGCACGGCCCGGAAAGTCGGTTTGCGCAGAGTTCAAGGCCAGCTCGAGCCACCCTTGTTTCTTTTCTTCTTTCTTCCCTGAATAAGGAAAAAAGAGGAGGGACTTGGGACAATGATTTCAGTGTGCATAGTTAAGTGATTACTTTAAATAAAAACCTCCCAGGTTAATAAATAAGCTGTTGGAAGTGCTCTAGCTGTGAACCCCAGCCCCACCCCTGCCCTAGCCCTTGATGTGAGTGCCCAATTTGTATCCACCGGATCCAGCTTATAAGTTTAATTAAACCAAATATGAAGCACACTGATTGAGTCTAAATGGCGGAAGATGGATGAGAATAACCTGTGGGTGCTCGGTGGCTCATCAGGCTGTGGCACGGCCCGGAAAGTCGGTTTGCGCAGAGTTCAAGGCCAGCTCGAGCCACCCTTGTTTCTTTTCTTCTTTCTTCCCTGAATAAGGAAAAAAGAGGAGGGACTTGGGACAATGATTTCAGTGTGCATAGTTAAGTGATTACTTTAAATAAAAACCTCCCAGGTTAATAAATAAGCTGTTGGAAGTGCTCTAGCTGTGAACCCCAGCCCCACCCCTGCCCTAGCCTTTGATGTGAGTGCCCAATTTGTATCCACCGGATCCAGCTTATAAGTTTAATTAAACCAAATATGAAGCACACTGATTGAGTCTAAATGGCGGAAGATGGATGAGAATAACCTGTGGGTGCTCGGTGGCTCATCAGGCTGTGGCACGGCCCGGAAAGTCGGTTTGCGCAGAGTTCAAGGCCAGCTCGAGCCACCCTTGTTTCTTTTCTTCTTTCTTCCCTGAATAAGGAAAAAAGAGGAGGGACTTGGGACAATGATTTCAGTGTGCATAGTTAAGTGATTACTTTAAATAAAAACCTCCCAGGTTAATAAATAAGCTGTTGGAAGTGCTCTAGCTGTGAACCCCAGCCCCACCCCTGCCCTAGCCTTTGATGTGAGTGCCCAATTTGTATCCACCGGATCCAGCTTATAAGTTTAATTAAACCAAATATTAAGCACACTGATTGAGTCTAAATGGCGGAAGATGGATGAGAATAACCTGTGGGTGCTCGGTGGCTCATCAGGCTGTGGCACGGCCCGGAAAGTCGGTTTGCGCAGAGTTCAAGGCCAGCTCGAGCCACCCTTGTTTCTTTTCTTCTTTCTTCCCTGAATAAGGAAAAAAGAGGAGGGACTTGGGACAATGATTTCAGTGTGCATAGTTAAGTGATTACTTTAAATAAAAACCTCCCAGGTTAATAAATAAGCTGTTGGAAGTGCTCTAGCTGTGAACCCCAGCCCCACCCCTGCCCTAGCCTTTGATGTGAGTGCCCAATTTGTATCCACCGGATCCAGCTTATAAGTTTAATTAAACCAAATATTAAGCACACTGATTGAGTCTAAATGGCGGAAGATGGATGAGAATAACCTGTGGGTGCTCGGTGGCTCATCAGGCTGTGGCACGGCCCGGAAAGTCGGTTTGCGCAGAGTTCAAGGCCAGCTCGAGCCACCCTTGTTTCTTTTCTTCTTTCTTCCCTGAATAAGGAAAAAAGAGGAGGGACTTGGGACAATGATTTCAGTGTGCATAGTTAAGTGATTACTTTAAATAAAAACCTCCCAGGTTAATAAATAAGCTGTTGGAAGTGCTCTAGCTGTGAACCCCAGCCCCACCCCTGCCCTAGCCTTTGATGTGAGTGCCCAATTTGTATCCACCGGATCCAGCTTATAAGTTTAATTAAACCAAATATTAAGCACACTGATTGAGTCTAAATGGCGGAAGATGGATGAGAATAACCTGTGGGTGCTCGGTGGCTCATCAGGCTGTGGCACGGCCCGGAAAGTCGGTTTGCGCAGAGTTCAAGGCCAGCTCGAGCCACCCTTGTTTCTTTTCTTCTTTCTTCCCTGAATAAGGAAAAAAGAGGAGGGACTTGGGACAATGATTTCAGTGTGCATAGTTAAGTGATTACTTTAAATAAAAACCTCCCAGGTTAATAAATAAGCTGTTGGAAGTGCTCTAGCTGTGAACCCCAGCCCCAGCCCTGCCCTAGCCTTTGATGTGAGTGCCCAATTTGTATCCACCGGATCCAGCTTATAAGTTTAATTAAACCAAATATTAAGCACACTGATTGAGTCTAAATGGCGGAAGATGGATGAGAATAACCTGTGGGTGCTCGGTGGCTCATCAGGCTGTGGCACGGCCCGGAAAGTCGGTTTGCGCAGAGTTCAAGGCCAGCTCGAGCCACCCTTGTTTCTTTTCTTCTTTCTTCCCTGAATAAGGAAAAAAGAGGAGGGACTTGGGACAATGATTTCAGTGTGCATAGTTAAGTGATTACTTTAAATAAAAACCTCCCAGGTTAATAAATAAGCTGTTGGAAGTGCTCTAGCTGTGAACCCCAGCCCCACCCCTGCCCTAGCCTTTGATGTGAGTGCCCAATTTGTATCCACCGGATCCAGCTTATAAGTTTAATTAAACCAAATATTAAGCACACTGATTGAGTCTAAATGGCGGAAGATGGATGAGAATAACCTGTGGGTGCTCGGTGGCTCATCAGGCTGTGGCACGGCCCGGAAAGTCGGTTTGCGCAGAGTTCAAGGCCAGCTCGAGCCACCCTTGTTTCTTTTCTTCTTTCTTCCCTGAATAAGGAAAAAAGAGGAGGGACTTGGGACAATGATTTCAGTGTGCATAGTTAAGTGATTACTTTAAATAAAAACCTCCCAGGTTAATAAATAAGCTGTTGGAAGTGCTCTAGCTGTGAACCCCAGCCCCACCCCTGCCCTAGCCTTTGATGTGAGTGCCCAATTTGTATCCACCGGATCCAGCTTATAAGTTTAATTAAACCAAATATTAAGCACACTGATTGAGTCTAAATGGCGGAAGATGGATGAGAATAACCTGTGGGTGCTCGGTGGCTCATCAGGCTGTGGCACGGCCCGGAAAGTCGGTTTGCGCAGAGTTCAAGGCCAGCTCGAGCCACCCTTGTTTCTTTTCTTCTTTCTTCCCTGAATAAGGAAAAAAGAGGAGGGACTTGGGACAATGATTTCAGTGTGCATAGTTAAGTGATTACTTTAAATAAAAACCTCCCAGGTTAATAAATAAGCTGTTGGAAGTGCTCTAGCTGTGAACCCCAGCCCCACCCCTGCCCTAGCCCTTGATGTGAGTGCCCAATTTGTATCCACCGGATCCAGCTTATAAGTTTAATTAAACCAAATATGAAGCACACTGATTGAGTCTAAATGGCGGAAGATGGATGAGAATAACCTGTGGGTGCTCGGTGGCTCATCAGGCTGTGGCACGGCCCGGAAAGTCGGTTTGCGCAGAGTTCAAGGCCAGCTCGAGCCACCCTTGTTTCTTTTCTTCTTTCTTCCCTGAATAAGGAAAAAAGAGGAGGGACTTGGGACAATGATTTCAGTGTGCATAGTTAAGTGATTACTTTAAATAAAAACCTCCCAGGTTAATAAATAAGCTGTTGGAAGTGCTCTAGCTGTGAACCCCAGCCCCACCCCTGCCCTAGCCTTTGATGTGAGTGCCCAATTTGTATCCACCGGATCCAGCTTATAAGTTTAATTAAACCAAATATTAAGCACACTGATTGAGTCTAAATGGCGGAAGATGGATGAGAATAACCTGTGGGTGCTCGGTGGCTCATCAGGCTGTGGCACGGCCCGGAAAGTCGGTTTGCGCAGAGTTCAAGGCCAGCTCGAGCCACCCTTGTTTCTTTTCTTCTTTCTTCCCTGAATAAGGAAAAAAGAGGAGGGACTTGGGACAATGATTTCAGTGTGCATAGTTAAGTGATTACTTTAAATAAAAACCTCCCAGGTTAATAAATAAGCTGTTGGAAGTGCTCTAGCTGTGAACCCCAGCCCCACCCCTGCCCTAGCCTTTGATGTGAGTGCCCAATTTGTATCCACCGGATCCAGCTTATAAGTTTAATTAAACCAAATATTAAGCACACTGATTGAGTCTAAATGGCGGAAGATGGATGTGAATAACCTGTGGGTGCTCGGTGGCTCATCAGGCTGTGGCACGGCCCGGAAAGTCGGTTTGCGCAGAGTTCAAGGCCAGCTCGAGCCACCCTTGTTTCTTTTCTTCTTTCTTCCCTGAATAAGGAAAAAAGAGGAGGGACTTGGGACAATGATTTCAGTGTGCATAGTTAAGTGATTACTTTAAATAAAAACCTCCCAGGTTAATAAATAAGCTGTTGGAAGTGCTCTAGCTGTGAACCCCAGCCCCACCCCTGCCCTAGCCTTTGATGTGAGTGCCCAATTTGTATCCACCGGATCCAGCTTATAAGTTTAATTAAACCAAATATTAAGCACACTGATTGAGTCTAAATGGCGGAAGATGGATGAGAATAACCTGTGGGTGCTCGGTGGCTCATCAGGCTGTGGCACGGCCCGGAAAGTCGGTTTGCGCAGAGTTCAAGGCCAGCTCGAGCCACCCTTGTTTCTTTTCTTCTTTCTTCCCTGAATAAGGAAAAAAGAGGAGGGACTTGGGACAATGATTTCAGTGTGCATAGTTAAGTGATTACTTTAAATAAAAACCTCCCAGGTTAATAAATAAGCTGTTGGAAGTGCTCTAGCTGTGAACCCCAGCCCCACCCCTGCCCTAGCCTTTGATGTGAGTGCCCAATTTGTATCCACCGGATCCAGCTTATAAGTTTAATTAAACCAAATATTAAGCACACTGATTGAGTCTAAATGGCGGAAGATGGATGAGAATAACCTGTGGGTGCTCGGTGGCTCATCAGGCTGTGGCACGGCCCGGAAAGTCGGTTTGCGCAGAGTTCAAGGCCAGCTCGAGCCACCCTTGTTTCTTTTCTTCTTTCTTCCCTGAATAAGGAAAAAAGAGGAGGGACTTGGGACAATGATTTCAGTGTGCATAGTTAAGTGATTACTTTAAATAAAAACCTCCCAGGTTAATAAATAAGCTGTTGGAAGTGCTCTAGCTGTGAACCCCACCCCACCCCTGCCCTAGCCCTTGATGTGAGTGCCCAATTTGTATCCACCGGATCCAGCTTATAAGTTTAATTAAACCAAATATGAAGCACACTGATTGAGTCTAAATGGCGGAAGATGGATGAGAATAACCTGTGGGTGCTCGGTGGCTCATCAGGCTGTGGCACGGCCCGGAAAGTCGGTTTGCGCAGAGTTCAAGGCCAGCTCGAGCCACCCTTGTTTCTTTTCTTCTTTCTTCCCTGAATAAGGAAAAAAGAGGAGGGACTTGGGACAATGATTTCAGTGTGCATAGTTAAGTGATTACTTTAAATAAAAACCTCCCAGGTTAATAAATAAGCTGTTGGAAGTGCTCTAGCTGTGAACCCCAGCCCCACCCCTGCCCTAGCCTTTGATGTGAGTGCCCAATTTGTATCCACCGGATCCAGCTTATAAGTTTAATTAAACCAAATATTAAGCACACTGATTGAGTCTAAATGGCGGAAGATGGATGAGAATAACCTGTGGGTGCTCGGTGGCTCATCAGGCTGTGGCACGGCCCGGAAAGTCGGTTTGCGCAGAGTTCAAGGCCAGCTCGAGCCACCCTTGTTTCTTTTCTTCTTTCTTCCCTGAATAAGGAAAAAAGAGGAGGGACTTGGGACAATGATTTCAGTGTGCATAGTTAAGTGATTACTTTAAATAAAAACCTCCCAGGTTAATAAATAAGCTGTTGGAAGTGCTCTAGCTGTGAACCCCAGCCCCACCCCTGCCCTAGCCTTTGATGTGAGTGCCCAATTTGTATCCACCGGATCCAGCTTATAAGTTTAATTAAACCAAATATTAAGCACACTGATTGAGTCTAAATGGCGGAAGATGGATGAGAATAACCTGTGGGTGCTCGGTGGCTCATCAGGCTGTGGCACGGCCCGGAAAGTCGGTTTGCGCAGAGTTCAAGGCCAGCTCGAGCCACCCTTGTTTCTTTTCTTCTTTCTTCCCTGAATAAGGAAAAAAGAGGAGGGACTTGGGACAATGATTTCAGTGTGCATAGTTAAGTGATTACTTTAAATAAAAACCTCCCAGGTTAATAAATAAGCTGTTGGAAGTGCTCTAGCTGTGAACCCCAGCCCCACCCCTGCCCTAGCCTTTGATGTGAGTGCCCAATTTGTATCCACCGGATCCAGCTTATAAGTTTAATTAAACCAAATATTAAGCACACTGATTGAGTCTAAATGGCGGAAGATGGATGAGAATAACCTGTGGGTGCTCGGTGGCTCATCAGGCTGTGGCACGGCCCGGAAAGTCGGTTTGCGCAGAGTTCAAGGCCAGCTCGAGCCACCCTTGTTTCTTTTCTTCTTTCTTCCCTGAATAAGGAAAAAAGAGGAGGGACTTGGGACAATGATTTCAGTGTGCATAGTTAAGTGATTACTTTAAATAAAAACCTCCCAGGTTAATAAATAAGCTGTTGGAAGTGCTCTAGCTGTGAACCCCAGCCCCACCCCTGCCCTAGCCTTTGATGTGAGTGCCCAATTTGTATCCACCGGATCCAGCTTATAAGTTTAATTAAACCAAATATTAAGCACACTGATTGAGTCTAAATGGCGGAAGATGGATGAGAATAACCTGTGGGTGCTCGGTGGCTCATCAGGCTGTGGCACGGCCCGGAAAGTCGGTTTGCGCAGAGTTCAAGGCCAGCTCGAGCCACCCTTGTTTCTTTTCTTCTTTCTTCCCTGAATAAGGAAAAAAGAGGAGGGACTTGGGACAATGATTTCAGTGTGCATAGTTAAGTGATTACTTTAAATAAAAACCTCCCAGGTTAATAAATAAGCTGTTGGAAGTGCTCTAGCTGTGAACCCCAGCCCCACCCCTGCCCTAGCCTTTGATGTGAGTGCCCAATTTGTATCCACCGGATCCAGCTTATAAGTTTAATTAAACCAAATATGAAGCACACTGATTGAGTCTAAATGGCGGAAGATGGATGAGAATAACCTGTGGGTGCTCGGTGGCTCATCAGGCTGTGGCACGGCCCGGAAAGTCGGTTTGCGCAGAGTTCAAGGCCAGCTCGAGCCACCCTTGTTTCTTTTCTTCTTTCTTCCCTGAATAAGGAAAAAAGAGGAGGGACTTGGGACAATGATTTCAGTGTGCATAGTTAAGTGATTACTTTAAATAAAAACCTCCCAGGTTAATAAATAAGCTGTTGGAAGTGCTCTAGCTGTGAACCCCAGCCCCACCCCTGCCCTAGCCTTTGATGTGAGTGCCCAATTTGTATCCACCGGATCCAGCTTATAAGTTTAATTAAACCAAATATTAAGCACACTGATTGAGTCTAAATGGCGGAAGATGGATGAGAATAACCTGTGGGTGCTCGGTGGCTCATCAGGCTGTGGCACGGCCCGGAAAGTCGGTTTGCGCAGAGTTCAAGGCCAGCTCGAGCCACCCTTGTTTCTTTTCTTCTTTCTTCCCTGAATAAGGAAAAAAGAGGAGGGACTTGGGACAATGATTTCAGTGTGCATAGTTAAGTGATTACTTTAAATAAAAACCTCCCAGGTTAATAAATAAGCTGTTGGAAGTGCTCTAGCTGTGAACCCCAGCCCCACCCCTGCCCTAGCCTTTGATGTGAGTGCCCAATTTGTATCCACCGGATCCAGCTTATAAGTTTAATTAAACCAAATATTAAGCACACTGATTGAGTCTAAATGGCGGAAGATGGATGAGAATAACCTGTGGGTGCTCGGTGGCTCATCAGGCTGTGGCACGGCCCGGAAAGTCGGTTTGCGCAGAGTTCAAGGCCAGCTCGAGCCACCCTTGTTTCTTTTCTTCTTTCTTCCCTGAATAAGGAAAAAAGAGGAGGGACTTGGGACAATGATTTCAGTGTGCATAGTTAAGTGATTACTTTAAATAAAAACCTCCCAGGTTAATAAATAAGCTGTTGGAAGTGCTCTAGCTGTGAACCCCAGCCCCACCCCTGCCCTAGCCTTTGATGTGAGTGCCCAATTTGTATCCACCGGATCCAGCTTATAAGTTTAATTAAACCAAATATTAAGCACACTGATTGAGTCTAAATGGCGGAAGATGGATGAGAATAACCTGTGGGTGCTCGGTGGCTCATCAGGCTGTGGCACGGCCCGGAAAGTCGGTTTGCGCAGAGTTCAAGGCCAGCTCGAGCCACCCTTGTTTCTTTTCTTCTTTCTTCCCTGAATAAGGAAAAAAGAGGAGGGACTTGGGACAATGATTTCAGTGTGCATAGTTAAGTGATTACTTTAAATAAAAACCTCCCAGGTTAATAAATAAGCTGTTGGAAGTGCTCTAGCTGTGAACCCCAGCCCCACCCCTGCCCTAGCCTTTGATGTGAGTGCCCAATTTGTATCCACCGGATCCAGCTTATAAGTTTAATTAAACCAAATATTAAGCACACTGATTGAGTCTAAATGGCGGAAGATGGATGAGAATAACCTGTGGGTGCTCGGTGGCTCATCAGGCTGTGGCACGGCCCGGAAAGTCGGTTTGCGCAGAGTTCAAGGCCAGCTCGAGCCACCCTTGTTTCTTTTCTTCTTTCTTCCCTGAATAAGGAAAAAAGAGGAGGGACTTGGGACAATGATTTCAGTGTGCATAGTTAAGTGATTACTTTAAATAAAAACCTCCCAGGTTAATAAATAAGCTGTTGGAAGTGCTCTAGCTGTGAACCCCAGCCCCACCCCTGCCCTAGCCCTTGATGTGAGTGCCCAATTTGTATCCACCGGATCCAGCTTATAAGTTTAATTAAACCAAATATTAAGCACACTGATTGAGTCTAAATGGCGGAAGATGGATGAGAATAACCTGTGGGTGCTCGGTGGCTCATCAGGCTGTGGCACGGCCCGGAAAGTCGGTTTGCGCAGAGTTCAAGGCCAGCTCGAGCCACCCTTGTTTCTTTTCTTCTTTCTTCCCTGAATAAGGAAAAAAGAGGAGGGACTTGGGACAATGATTTCAGTGTGCATAGTTAAGTGATTACTTTAAATAAAAACCTCCCAGGTTAATAAATAAGCTGTTGGAAGTGCTCTAGCTGTGAACCCCAGCCCCACCCCTGCCCTAGCCTTTGATGTGAGTGCCCAATTTGTATCCACCGGATCCAGCTTATAAGTTTAATTAAACCAAATATGAAGCACACTGATTGAGTCTAAATGGCGGAAGATGGATGAGAATAACCTGTGGGTGCTCGGTGGCTCATCAGGCTGTGGCACGGCCCGGAAAGTCGGTTTGCGCAGAGTTCAAGGCCAGCTCGAGCCACCCTTGTTTCTTTTCTTCTTTCTTCCCTGAATAAGGAAAAAAGAGGAGGGACTTGGGACAATGATTTCAGTGTGCATAGTTAAGTGATTACTTTAAATAAAAACCTCCCAGGTTAATAAATAAGCTGTTGGAAGTGCTCTAGCTGTGAACCCCAGCCCCACCCCTGCCCTAGCCTTTGATGTGAGTGCCCAATTTGTATCCACCGGATCCAGCTTATAAGTTTAATTAAACCAAATATTAAGCACACTGATTGAGTCTAAATGGCGGAAGATGGATGAGAATAACCTGTGGGTGCTCGGTGGCTCATCAGGCTGTGGCACGGCCCGGAAAGTCGGTTTGCGCAGAGTTCAAGGCCAGCTCGAGCCACCCTTGTTTCTTTTCTTCTTTCTTCCCTGAATAAGGAAAAAAGAGGAGGGACTTGGGACAATGATTTCAGTGTGCATAGTTAAGTGATTACTTTAAATAAAAACCTCCCAGGTTAATAAATAAGCTGTTGGAAGTGCTCTAGCTGTGAACCCCAGCCCCACCCCTGCCCTAGCCTTTGATGTGAGTGCCCAATTTGTATCCACCGGATCCAGCTTATAAGTTTAATTAAACCAAATATTAAGCACACTGATTGAGTCTAAATGGCGGAAGATGGATGAGAATAACCTGTGGGTGCTCGGTGGCTCATCAGGCTGTGGCACGGCCCGGAAAGTCGGTTTGCGCAGAGTTCAAGGCCAGCTCGAGCCACCCTTGTTTCTTTTCTTCTTTCTTCCCTGAATAAGGAAAAAAGAGGAGGGACTTGGGACAATGATTTCAGTGTGCATAGTTAAGTGATTACTTTAAATAAAAACCTCCCAGGTTAATAAATAAGCTGTTGGAAGTGCTCTAGCTGTGAACCCCAGCCCCACCCCTGCCCTAGCCTTTGATGTGAGTGCCCAATTTGTATCCACCGGATCCAGCTTATAAGTTTAATTAAACCAAATATTAAGCACACTGATTGAGTCTAAATGGCGGAAGATGGATGAGAATAACCTGTGGGTGCTCGGTGGCTCATCAGGCTGTGGCACGGCCCGGAAAGTCGGTTTGCGCAGAGTTCAAGGCCAGCTCGAGCCACCCTTGTTTCTTTTCTTCTTTCTTCCCTGAATAAGGAAAAAAGAGGAGGGACTTGGGACAATGATTTCAGTGTGCATAGTTAAGTGATTACTTTAAATAAAAACCTCCCAGGTTAATAAATAAGCTGTTGGAAGTGCTCTAGCTGTGAACCCCAGCCCCACCCCTGCCCTAGCCTTTGATGTGAGTGCCCAATTTGTATCCACCGGATCCAGCTTATAAGTTTAATTAAACCAAATATTAAGCACACTGATTGAGTCTAAATGGCGGAAGATGGATGAGAATAACCTGTGGGTGCTCGGTGGCTCATCAGGCTGTGGCACGGCCCGGAAAGTCGGTTTGCGCAGAGTTCAAGGCCAGCTCGAGCCACCCTTGTTTCTTTTCTTCTTTCTTCCCTGAATAAGGAAAAAAGAGGAGGGACTTGGGACAATGATTTCAGTGTGCATAGTTAAGTGATTACTTTAAATAAAAACCTCCCAGGTTAATAAATAAGCTGTTGGAAGTGCTCTAGCTGTGAACCCCAGCCCCACCCCTGCCCTAGCCTTTGATGTGAGTGCCCAATTTGTATCCACCGGATCCAGCTTATAAGTTTAATTAAACCAAATATTAAGCACACTGATTGAGTCTAAATGGCGGAAGATGGATGAGAATAACCTGTGGGTGCTCGGTGGCTCATCAGGCTGTGGCACGGCCCGGAAAGTCGGTTTGCGCAGAGTTCAAGGCCAGCTCGAGCCACCCTTGTTTCTTTTCTTCTTTCTTCCCTGAATAAGGAAAAAAGAGGAGGGACTTGGGACAATGATTTCAGTGTGCATAGTTAAGTGATTACTTTAAATAAAAACCTCCCAGGTTAATAAATAAGCTGTTGGAAGTGCTCTAGCTGTGAACCCCAGCCCCACCCCTGCCCTAGCCTTTGATGTGAGTGCCCAATTTGTATCCACCGGATCCAGCTTATAAGTTTAATTAAACCAAATATTAAGCACACTGATTGAGTCTAAATGGCGGAAGATGGATGAGAATAACCTGTGGGTGCTCGGTGGCTCATCAGGCTGTGGCACGGCCCGGAAAGTCGGTTTGCGCAGAGTTCAAGGCCAGCTCGAGCCACCCTTGTTTCTTTTCTTCTTTCTTCCCTGAATAAGGAAAAAAGAGGAGGGACTTGGGACAATGATTTCAGTGTGCATAGTTAAGTGATTACTTTAAATAAAAACCTCCCAGGTTAATAAATAAGCTGTTGGAAGTGCTCTAGCTGTGAACCCCAGCCCCACCCCTGCCCTAGCCCTTGATGTGAGTGCCCAATTTGTATCCACCGGATCCAGCTTATAAGTTTAATTAAACCAAATATGAAGCACACTGATTGAGTCTAAATGGCGGAAGATGGATGAGAATAACCTGTGAGTGCTCGGTGGCTCATCAGGCTGTGGCACGGCCCGGAAAGTCGGTTTGCGCAGAGTTCAAGGCCAGCTCGAGCCACCCTTGTTTCTTTTCTTCTTTCTTCCCTGAATAAGGAAAAAAGAGGAGGGACTTGGGACAATGATTTCAGTGTGCATAGTTAAGTGATTACTTTAAATAAAAACCTCCCAGGTTAATAAATAAGCTGTTGGAAGTGCTCTAGCTGTGAACCCCAGCCCCACCCCTGCCCTAGCCTTTGATGTGAGTGCCCAATTTGTATCCACCGGATCCAGCTTATAAGTTTAATTAAACCAAATATTAAGCACACTGATTGAGTCTAAATGGCGGAAGATGGATGAGAATAACCTGTGGGTGCTCGGTGGCTCATCAGGCTGTGGCACGGCCCGGAAAGTCGGTTTGCGCAGAGTTCAAGGCCAGCTCGAGCCACCCTTGTTTCTTTTCTTCTTTCTTCCCTGAATAAGGAAAAAAGAGGAGGGACTTGGGACAATGATTTCAGTGTGCATAGTTAAGTGATTACTTTAAATAAAAACCTCCCAGGTTAATAAATAAGCTGTTGGAAGTGCTCTAGCTGTGAACCCCAGCCCCACCCCTGCCCTAGCCTTTGATGTGAGTGCCCAATTTGTATCCACCGGATCCAGCTTATAAGTTTAATTAAACCAAATATTAAGCACACTGATTGAGTCTAAATGGCGGAAGATGGATGAGAATAACCTGTGGGTGCTCGGTGGCTCATCAGGCTGTGGCACGGCCCGGAAAGTCGGTTTGCGCAGAGTTCAAGGCCAGCTCGAGCCACCCTTGTTTCTTTTCTTCTTTCTTCCCTGAATAAGGAAAAAAGAGGAGGGACTTGGGACAATGATTTCAGTGTGCATAGTTAAGTGATTACTTTAAATAAAAACCTCCCAGGTTAATAAATAAGCTGTTGGAAGTGCTCTAGCTGTGAACCCCAGCCCCACCCCTGCCCTAGCCTTTGATGTGAGTGCCCAATTTGTATCCACCGGATCCAGCTTATAAGTTTAATTAAACCAAATATTAAGCACACTGATTGAGTCTAAATGGCGGAAGATGGATGAGAATAACCTGTGGGTGCTCGGTGGCTCATCAGGCTGTGGCACGGCCCGGAAAGTCGGTTTGCGCAGAGTTCAAGGCCAGCTCGAGCCACCCTTGTTTCTTTTCTTCTTTCTTCCCTGAATAAGGAAAAAAGAGGAGGGACTTGGGACAATGATTTCAGTGTGCATAGTTAAGTGATTACTTTAAATAAAAACCTCCCAGGTTAATAAATAAGCTGTTGGAAGTGCTCTAGCTGTGAACCCCAGCCCCACCCCTGCCCTAGCCTTTGATGTGAGTGCCCAATTTGTATCCACCGGATCCAGCTTATAAGTTTAATTAAACCAAATATTAAGCACACTGATTGAGTCTAAATGGCGGAAGATGGATGAGAATAACCTGTGGGTGCTCGGTGGCTCATCAGGCTGTGGCACGGCCCGGAAAGTCGGTTTGCGCAGAGTTCAAGGCCAGCTCGAGCCACCCTTGTTTCTTTTCTTCTTTCTTCCCTGAATAAGGAAAAAAGAGGAGGGACTTGGGACAATGATTTCAGTGTGCATAGTTAAGTGATTACTTTAAATAAAAACCTCCCAGGTTAATAAATAAGCTGTTGGAAGTGCTCTAGCTGTGAACCCCAGCCCCACCCCTGCCCTAGCCTTTGATGTGAGTGCCCAATTTGTATCCACCGGATCCAGCTTATAAGTTTAATTAAACCAAATATTAAGCACACTGATTGAGTCTAAATGGCGGAAGATGGATGAGAATAACCTGTGGGTGCTCGGTGGCTCATCAGGCTGTGGCACGGCCCGGAAAGTCGGTTTGCGCAGAGTTCAAGGCCAGCTCGAGCCACCCTTGTTTCTTTTCTTCTTTCTTCCCTGAATAAGGAAAAAAGAGGAGGGACTTGGGACAATGATTTCAGTGTGCATAGTTAAGTGATTACTTTAAATAAAAACCTCCCAGGTTAATAAATAAGCTGTTGGAAGTGCTCTAGCTGTGAACCCCAGCCCCACCCCTGCCCTAGCCTTTGATGTGAGTGCCCAATTTGTATCCACCGGATCCAGCTTATAAGTTTAATTAAACCAAATATTAAGCACACTGATTGAGTCTAAATGGCGGAAGATGGATGAGAATAACCTGTGGGTGCTCGGTGGCTCATCAGGCTGTGGCACGGCCCGGAAAGTCGGTTTGCGCAGAGTTCAAGGCCAGCTCGAGCCACCCTTGTTTCTTTTCTTCTTTCTTCCCTGAATAAGGAAAAAAGAGGAGGGACTTGGGACAATGATTTCAGTGTGCATAGTTAAGTGATTACTTTAAATAAAAACCTCCCAGGTTAATAAATAAGCTGTTGGAAGTGCTCTAGCTGTGAACCCCAGCCCCACCCCTGCCCTAGCCTTTGATGTGAGTGCCCAATTTGTATCCACCGGATCCAGCTTATAAGTTTAATTAAACCAAATATTAAGCACACTGATTGAGTCTAAATGGCGGAAGATGGATGAGAATAACCTGTGGGTGCTCGGTGGCTCATCAGGCTGTGGCACGGCCCGGAAAGTCGGTTTGCGCAGAGTTCAAGGCCAGCTCGAGCCACCCTTGTTTCTTTTCTTCTTTCTTCCCTGAATAAGGAAAAAAGAGGAGGGACTTGGGACAATGATTTCAGTGTGCATAGTTAAGTGATTACTTTAAATAAAAACCTCCCAGGTTAATAAATAAGCTGTTGGAAGTGCTCTAGCTGTGAACCCCAGCCCCACCCCTGCCCTAGCCTTTGATGTGAGTGCCCAATTTGTATCCACCGGATCCAGCTTATAAGTTTAATTAAACCAAATATTAAGCACACTGATTGAGTCTAAATGGCGGAAGATGGATGAGAATAACCTGTGGGTGCTCGGTGGCTCATCAGGCTGTGGCACGGCCCGGAAAGTCGGTTTGCGCAGAGTTCAAGGCCAGCTCGAGCCACCCTTGTTTCTTTTCTTCTTTCTTCCCTGAATAAGGAAAAAAGAGGAGGGACTTGGGACAATGATTTCAGTGTGCATAGTTAAGTGATTACTTTAAATAAAAACCTCCCAGGTTAATAAATAAGCTGTTGGAAGTGCTCTAGCTGTGAACCCCAGCCCCACCCCTGCCCTAGCCTTTGATGTGAGTGCCCAATTTGTATCCACCGGATCCAGCTTATAAGTTTAATTAAACCAAATATTAAGCACACTGATTGAGTCTAAATGGCGGAAGATGGATGAGAATAACCTGTGGGTGCTCGGTGGCTCATCAGGCTGTGGCACGGCCCGGAAAGTCGGTTTGCGCAGAGTTCAAGGCCAGCTCGAGCCACCCTTGTTTCTTTTCTTCTTTCTTCCCTGAATAAGGAAAAAAGAGGAGGGACTTGGGACAATGATTTCAGTGTGCATAGTTAAGTGATTACTTTAAATAAAAACCTCCCAGGTTAATAAATAAGCTGTTGGAAGTGCTCTAGCTGTGAACCCCAGCCCCACCCCTGCCCTAGCCTTTGATGTGAGTGCCCAATTTGTATCCACCGGATCCAGCTTATAAGTTTAATTAAACCAAATATTAAGCACACTGATTGAGTCTAAATGGCGGAAGATGGATGAGAATAACCTGTGGGTGCTCGGTGGCTCATCAGGCTGTGGCACGGCCCGGAAAGTCGGTTTGCGCAGAGTTCAAGGCCAGCTCGAGCCACCCTTGTTTCTTTTCTTCTTTCTTCCCTGAATAAGGAAAAAAGAGGAGGGACTTGGGACAATGATTTCAGTGTGCATAGTTAAGTGATTACTTTAAATAAAAACCTCCCAGGTTAATAAATAAGCTGTTGGAAGTGCTCTAGCTGTGAACCCCAGCCCCACCCCTGCCCTAGCCTTTGATGTGAGTGCCCAATTTGTATCCACCGGATCCAGCTTATAAGTTTAATTAAACCAAATATTAAGCACACTGATTGAGTCTAAATGGCGGAAGATGGATGAGAATAACCTGTGGGTGCTCGGTGGCTCATCAGGCTGTGGCACGGCCCGGAAAGTCGGTTTGCGCAGAGTTCAAGGCCAGCTCGAGCCACCCTTGTTTCTTTTCTTCTTTCTTCCCTGAATAAGGAAAAAAGAGGAGGGACTTGGGACAATGATTTCAGTGTGCATAGTTAAGTGATTACTTTAAATAAAAACCTCCCAGGTTAATAAATAAGCTGTTGGAAGTGCTCTAGCTGTGAACCCCAGCCCCACCCCTGCCCTAGCCTTTGATGTGAGTGCCCAATTTGTATCCACCGGATCCAGCTTATAAGTTTAATTAAACCAAATATTAAGCACACTGATTGAGTCTAAATGGCGGAAGATGGATGAGAATAACCTGTGGGTGCTCGGTGGCTCATCAGGCTGTGGCACGGCCCGGAAAGTCGGTTTGCGCAGAGTTCAAGGCCAGCTCGAGCCACCCTTGTTTCTTTTCTTCTTTCTTCCCTGAATAAGGAAAAAAGAGGAGGGACTTGGGACAATGATTTCAGTGTGCATAGTTAAGTGATTACTTTAAATAAAAACCTCCCAGGTTAATAAATAAGCTGTTGGAAGTGCTCTAGCTGTGAACCCCAGCCCCACCCCTGCCCTAGCCTTTGATGTGAGTGCCCAATTTGTATCCACCGGATCCAGCTTATAAGTTTAATTAAACCAAATATTAAGCACACTGATTGAGTCTAAATGGCGGAAGATGGATGAGAATAACCTGTGGGTGCTCGGTGGCTCATCAGGCTGTGGCACGGCCCGGAAAGTCGGTTTGCGCAGAGTTCAAGGCCAGCTCGAGCCACCCTTGTTTCTTTTCTTCTTTCTTCCCTGAATAAGGAAAAAAGAGGAGGGACTTGGGACAATGATTTCAGTGTGCATAGTTAAGTGATTACTTTAAATAAAAACCTCCCAGGTTAATAAATAAGCTGTTGGAAGTGCTCTAGCTGTGAACCCCAGCCCCACCCCTGCCCTAGCCTTTGATGTGAGTGCCCAATTTGTATCCACCGGATCCAGCTTATAAGTTTAATTAAACCAAATATTAAGCACACTGATTGAGTCTAAATGGCGGAAGATGGATGAGAATAACCTGTGGGTGCTCGGTGGCTCATCAGGCTGTGGCACGGCCCGGAAAGTCGGTTTGCGCAGAGTTCAAGGCCAGCTCGAGCCACCCTTGTTTCTTTTCTTCTTTCTTCCCTGAATAAGGAAAAAAGAGGAGGGACTTGGGACAATGATTTCAGTGTGCATAGTTAAGTGATTACTTTAAATAAAAACCTCCCAGGTTAATAAATAAGCTGTTGGAAGTGCTCTAGCTGTGAACCCCAGCCCCACCCCTGCCCTAGCCTTTGATGTGAGTGCCCAATTTGTATCCACCGGATCCAGCTTATAAGTTTAATTAAACCAAATATTAAGCACACTGATTGAGTCTAAATGGCGGAAGATGGATGAGAATAACCTGTGGGTGCTCGGTGGCTCATCAGGCTGTGGCACGGCCCGGAAAGTCGGTTTGCGCAGAGTTCAAGGCCAGCTCGAGCCACCCTTGTTTCTTTTCTTCTTTCTTCCCTGAATAAGGAAAAAAGAGGAGGGACTTGGGACAATGATTTCAGTGTGCATAGTTAAGTGATTACTTTAAATAAAAACCTCCCAGGTTAATAAATAAGCTGTTGGAAGTGCTCTAGCTGTGAACCCCAGCCCCACCCCTGCCCTAGCCTTTGATGTGAGTGCCCAATTTGTATCCACCGGATCCAGCTTATAAGTTTAATTAAACCAAATATTAAGCACACTGATTGAGTCTAAATGGCGGAAGATGGATGAGAATAACCTGTGGGTGCTCGGTGGCTCATCAGGCTGTGGCACGGCCCGGAAAGTCGGTTTGCGCAGAGTTCAAGGCCAGCTCGAGCCACCCTTGTTTCTTTTCTTCTTTCTTCCCTGAATAAGGAAAAAAGAGGAGGGACTTGGGACAATGATTTCAGTGTGCATAGTTAAGTGATTACTTTAAATAAAAACCTCCCAGGTTAATAAATAAGCTGTTGGAAGTGCTCTAGCTGTGAACCCCAGCCCCACCCCTGCCCTAGCCTTTGATGTGAGTGCCCAATTTGTATCCACCGGATCCAGCTTATAAGTTTAATTAAACCAAATATTAAGCACACTGATTGAGTCTAAATGGCGGAAGATGGATGAGAATAACCTGTGGGTGCTCGGTGGCTCATCAGGCTGTGGCACGGCCCGGAAAGTCGGTTTGCGCAGAGTTCAAGGCCAGCTCGAGCCACCCTTGTTTCTTTTCTTCTTTCTTCCCTGAATAAGGAAAAAAGAGGAGGGACTTGGGACAATGATTTCAGTGTGCATAGTTAAGTGATTACTTTAAATAAAAACCTCCCAGGTTAATAAATAAGCTGTTGGAAGTGCTCTAGCTGTGAACCCCAGCCCCACCCCTGCCCTAGCCTTTGATGTGAGTGCCCAATTTGTATCCACCGGATCCAGCTTATAAGTTTAATTAAACCAAATATTAAGCACACTGATTGAGTCTAAATGGCGGAAGATGGATGAGAATAACCTGTGGGTGCTCGGTGGCTCATCAGGCTGTGGCACGGCCCGGAAAGTCGGTTTGCGCAGAGTTCAAGGCCAGCTCGAGCCACCCTTGTTTCTTTTCTTCTTTCTTCCCTGAATAAAGAAAAAAGAGGAGGGACTTGGGACAATGATTTCAGTGTGCATAGTTAAGTGATTACTTTAAATAAAAACCTCCCAGGTTAATAAATAAGCTGTTGGAAGTGCTCTAGCTGTGAACCCCAGCCCCACCCCTGCCCTAGCCTTTGATGTGAGTGCCCAATTTGTATCCACCGGATCCAGCTTATAAGTTTAATTAAACCAAATATTAAGCACACTGATTGAGTCTAAATGGCGGAAGATGGATGAGAATAACCTGTGGGTGCTCGGTGGCTCATCAGGCTGTGGCACGGCCCGGAAAGTCGGTTTGCGCAGAGTTCAAGGCCAGCTCGAGCCACCCTTGTTTCTTTTCTTCTTTCTTCCCTGAATAAGGAAAAAAGAGGAGGGACTTGGGACAATGATTTCAGTGTGCATAGTTAAGTGATTACTTTAAATAAAAACCTCCCAGGTTAATAAATAAGCTGTTGGAAGTGCTCTAGCTGTGAACCCCAGCCCCACCCCTGCCCTAGCCCTAGCCCTAGCCCTAGCCCTAGCCCTAGCCCTAGCCCTAGCCCCTAGCCCTAGCCCTAGCCCTAGCCCTAGCCCATAAAAACCCTCAGGTTATAAATAAGTTGTTGGTATTGCTCCGGCTGGCCTAAGCCCCAGCCCCACCCCAGCTCTAGCCCTGAGGTTAACTTTAATTCAGCTCAGCTCAGGCTGACCACTAGCAGACCAGCCATCATAGTTGGTGTACAGCTTCTATCAGCTCTCGGTCAACTTTACAAGCTCAATAAGTGACTGAGTATTTCAAATGGCCAATGGCTCTGGCTCTAGCTAAATGAAGGTCCATGGTAACATTCGCTGAATGTGTTTATTAACAGCATGATTGGCATGTACCACTGGACTCCTGCTGTGTGTTTTTGCCTTAGGACAGGCCTTACCTTAGGAGCTCCTTAAGACTCCTTCTGGTGCACTCTATATAAATAACCCTGCTCTATAAATAGCCCACGAACATTGTCAAACATGTAGTGACAATGGGTGGTGGTTGGCAGGTCAGCCAATTGGCACACCACAAACTAATCAATGTGCATTTGGTTAGCAGGTTACCAATCAGCCCATCCAATATTATAGCAGTCCAAGAGACCCATTATCAGGGTCTGGTGCATTACTTGCATTACTTGTTCCCTCATTGTTTTAACAGCTAGCTGAGTATTTACTCTAAATGTATGAGCAAAAATCCTCCTCCCATGCATCTGGTTGTGAGCTAGCCTGGGGTGACTCCTGGTGTGTGCTCAGCTGCTCTCCGACCGTTTTGTAAGCTATTCAAGTAGTTTTTAGTGCCCTTACGTAATTCTGTAGTTCAGACGTATGATCTCTTCTGTGTTAGTTCAGACAGTGTGTGTCCCCATAGAGCTATTTTCAACCTGACTCAAGTGATTGTGACAGTGTGTGTCCCCATACAACCTACTTTAACCTACCTTGTGTCTCCCCATAGAGCTGACACACCTAGTCATGTGCTGTGAGATCATGCTAGGGCAGGCTATGATGTGGTAAACTGATAGGATGTGGGTCGGCGAACGTGCTGCTAACCAACCAACCATTCCTGTATGTGATGTCCACTGAACATTCTGGTCCAATGACCATTGGTTGGGGATTTCGGTATGGCTACCCCAGACTTTTTTTTTTTTTTTTTTGCTATCGCAGACTAAAAACAAAGGTCATGCTTTGCTCAGTACAATAGCCAATGAACATGTAAGTGCTTTATTAGAATAGGTGGTTGGATGGGTGGTTGGCAGGTCAGCCAATCACACCACAAACTAGCCTTGTACAGGTCAGCCAATCAGCACACCACAAACTAGCCTTGTACCTCCCCTATTTTGATCACACTACTGTCAGTACGTTTAATCTCGAATAACTAGGAGCTGCCGCTGGTAAGTGGGGAGGGAGGTTGGGGTTGGGGTTGCTTGGACAGTGTTCAATCATTTTGCTGCTCATGGTGAATAAATAAAAATCCAAGTATCTCTCTATCCCCATGTAGGAGAAGGAGAAGGTGTCAAATGCTACATTAAATAGGTTTTTAAGTTTACATTATTTATTTCCATTTGTATTAGTGGCCTTAGCCATCCACATCCTGTCTCCTTAGCATCCGATCTCTAAGTGCCTCAGCAGTATGGAAACTATGGAGGGGATGAGGAAATTGTTGGAGGAGTTGGAGGAGCGTGAGAGAGAGTCGAAGGAGCGTGAGAGAGAGTCCAAGGAGCGCGAGAAGGAGCGTGAGAGAGAGTCGAAGGAGTCCAAGCAGCGCGAGAAGGAGTCCAAGGAGCGCGAGAAGGAGTCCAAGGAGCGCGAGAGAAAGTTGAAGGTGCAGCTGGGTAAGTAATTGTACCATGTACCATGTGTCGATTTCTTTCTCACCTCAGGATTCCACACTCCAAATGATGTTGGTGACTCCATACATAATTACATTAACTATATCTGCATTCTAGCCCTAGCCCTGTTGTGTTGTAAGTGCAATTTCCCCCCCAAATTGCACTCGTACACTCTTAAATTCTCACCTCAGGATTCCCCACTCCAATGATGAGGTGGTGGACGTCCTGGAAGGGTATTCATTCCTAGTTTTATATTGATCATTATTTGTATGTAATAGAGAAGTTGCGGAATTTGCGGAAGAGAAAACTACAATATGAGTCAGATGATGAGTCACATGATGATGATGATGATGATGCTGGCACCTCTGGAATGAAGGTTTGTAGTAGTTGTCTAGGCATGGGAACTCCAAGTCACACCATGCTTTTTCTTTATGGTTGAGTGGAATATTTGTGCAGATGTGCAGCAAATAGAATAACCTTGTGACTACATTGTACAACATAAGATTAGCGACACCAGGCCCCTAGGCTATGTGAGACTGCATGTTTGGAGATACATATGAAAAAGTAAACAGTTAAAGCTGGACATATAGAAATACAGTTATAGGGGCATCTTAGTTAGTCCAGCAGGTCCTCCTAGTTCAGCCCAGCTCTCTATATATCAACCTCTATATATTGACTTCTACATAGTCACTCATTAAACTTAATATATTATTACTGCATGGTTGGAGATGCATATGCAAAAGTAAACAGTTAAAGCTGGACATATAGAAACACAGTTTAAGTGAGGACTACGGCGTGAAAACGGTTAAATGAACGAATGCAGCTGCTTGGCTAAAATAGTTTCCTGGCACAGTCGTAAGAGTTCCACGTGTACTCGCTTTCAATGTGCATGCATGCAGGATTGGGTGTGCTCCTAGTAGGTGTTTGTGCGTGCGTGCATGCATGAATGGGTGTGGCCTGGATGTACAGCTTGAACATGGCAGAGGGTGTGTGTCATGTGGACCTAGTAGGTGTGTGGTCCTAGTAAGTGTGTGAGTGTGCATGCATGCTGGAATGGGTGTGGTCCTAGTAGGTGTGTGTGCATGCAGGAATGGATGTGGTCCTAGTAGGTGTGTGTGCATGCATTCAGGAACAAACATGCTGATTTAGATTGCCTGGATGACTTAGGGATCAATGTCAATCGTGGCATTGGCGTGTTCGCGGTACAGTCCCCCCTTAATTAAATGAACCTTGGTGCTACATTGCAGTGTTCCCACTAGGATTCTAGTAGGACACGTTGCTCTACATGTACCTCTATACATTCAAGCCAACACCTATTAATTCATGATTCCATTATACGGTACAGGAGGATGGTGGTGATGATGGTGATGATGATGATGGTGGTGATGGTGGTCTTGAAGTTCTTGATATGGAAACGGTATGAAACGAACATTAATAATCGTCTCTTTTACCATTAATAATTCTCTCTTTTTTCCATTAATAATTCTCTCTTTTTCCATTAATAATTGTTAATTGTCTCTTTCTTTTAGGTCTCTAATGTCCGAGTGATATTTTTTGGAATGAAGCCATTTTCTAAAGTGATAAAAATTCCTAGTTTTAATTTTTGCTCGAAGAAAATTATGAAGAGATTCTTTCGTTTACAAAATCCGTCTATTACCTTTCCAAAAATTACGGAAGGAGGACATTTTGTAATACGTGGTGGTACCTCGGGGGGATTATACGCCTTTTTTCTCTATAATAAACAAACAGCATGTTCTTGTACTAAATCGTCGCAGCACCGAAAGTTACCCTACACTGAGATTCTGGGTGATTTCATTATTCCTCCTTCGGACATGTCATGTAATTTGGTGAATTCATTTTGGGGTCCGACCAGGAATGATACCGACACATTTTGTAATGTGCCGTTGTTTCCTATGCTGACATATGAATCAGAAAGAAATTCATCTTTGTTTCAAGCACTGAACAATTTTGTGGCATCGAATTCGAATTACCATGGAGTACAATGCAATTTGGGTTATAGTGAATCTGATTTTTCACCATTTTCTGGAGGAGGCGATATTCAGGTTATGGGAAGGAGTTGTAATGCTGTTCTGCTCGGGAAAATCGAGAAAATCATTGAAGGCAAACAAAAAGCATTGGATATAACGGAGGTGCTTGACCAACTGAAGGCCTCCATGGTAGTAGCAACCATCTCATCTTGGTTTAACAGCTTGACTTATTCCAACCGAAAAACCTTGGATGAAATGGAAACACTAGTGTGCTATGGACTTCTAATCGGGACTAGTCTCCCAACTGTACTATTAAGGTCTAATATGGATTTTAAAAATAACATTATTCAATTTCATCAGGTCGCTAATTATCCGTGTTCAACACAAACTTATTTGGAGCAGAACATGTTGTTAGAATACATTCTGAGAGAGTGCAATATATAGTAGTATTATCAGATTGTAACTTGTGTCTTATTATTATAATAATTATATATACTGTCACATCTTCTAAATTCATGGATAGAGTGCATATAAATTATAAATGGGTACAGAAGTACCGATATAGAGGTGCAAACCCTCCTAATTAATCAGTAATGGTAGTCATTGCATTATTAATTAATGTAGAGATATAATGAACCCCCCCATTCATTGGTGTCGCTATAGGCCCACGCCAATGTCCCCCCCCCCCCCCCCCATTCATTGCGCTATATGATAGGTACACATCAATGTACTCCCCTCCCCATTCATTGGTTTGTATCTAACAGCGCAATGAATGGGGGGTGTACATTGGTGTGTATCTAACATACATATAGCGTGTCCTGATTGTTTACATTACATCGTATGGAAATTATTTTGGTATCAGAATGAAGCCCATTTCATACCTTGCACTTTATCACTTCCCATTTAGTCGGCATTTAGAGTAACCACAGATGTGTTGATAGAACAGAGACTACTAAAATTATATAGGTCAGTCCACTTATACCACCATTTTACAACCCAATACCTCATTTTACAACCCAATACCACAACCCAATACAACCCAATACCACCATTTTACAACCCAATACCACCATTTTACAAACCAATACCACCATTTTACAACCCAATACCACCATTTTACAACCCAATACCACCATTTTACAAACCAATACCACCATTTTACAAACCAATACCACCATTTTACAACCCAATACCACCATTTTACAACCCAATACCACCATTTTACAACCCAATACAGTAGACCCTCGCTAATCTGGACCCCGTTAATCCGAAACCTCGCTAATCCGAACTCCGAATGCAAAAAACAAAAAAAAAACAAAAAAAACAGCCCTAGCCCTAGGAAAGAAAAAAAAAAGGAAGAAGAAAAAAAAGGCTTACCATTTATTGAACTTTCGGACCTAAAGTTCGACCTACACGAACCTGTCATACGATGCAGCTGCAGTGATATGGAGAAGAAAAGAGCTCACAAGAGCCTTACCATCGAGGTCGAGATCCTGGACCAGCTCGAGGAGGTCTAGATCCTGGACCAGCTCGGGAAGAAAAGCTACAAGTTACTATCTGAACAGTATGGAGTTGGGGTCTCAACTATCTCAGACATAAAGAAGAAGGGCAGCGAGTTGTGAGGAAACAAAAGGAAGATGACTGAGATGGGATTCGGGAGATCTGCTGGACGGGAAGGGATCATAATGCATAATGATTAAAAATAACTTGCACTCCCACCACCCAGTCAGTATTCAACCACACCTGCAAAAAATAAACCAATTCAGAGTTCAATATAATGATATTCATAAATTTCACTAATCCGAAAATTTCACTAATCCGAACTACTCAGATCCCCAGGCTATTCGGATTAGTGAGGGTCTACTGTACCACCATTTTACAACCCAATACCACCATTGTACAACCCAATACCACCATTGTACAACCCAATACCACCATTGTACAACCCAATACCACCATTGTACAACCCAATACCACCATACATTCTATCAGCACCCCCCACTTGCCGTTTTCTACATCTTTTGAAGAGAATATTTGTTAAGTTTGAGCAGGCATGCCAATATTAATATCAACCCCACTACTATAAATTGTTAGTTCATCAAAACACATTTGACAGTTTTGACAATTCCAAACCATTCTGTGGCATTAATTCGCTTTCGAAAACCATCACGTGATCATATATGAGCTGTTCAGAGATGAAATAAACTGGGGGCGGATTATAACCTTCATCACCTTTTCAAGTGCACATGGCTGTCTATTGTGCAAAGCGAGAGGAACTGAGACATAAAGTTCCGGACATTGTGACCTGGATGGACAAGGAGATGGAGAATCTGTATAGTTGGATCTGGGATCAAGGCGGCCTCCAAACATTAATTCAAACATGACACAAAGGTGTGTCCAAAATGACGATCCTAATGTGTCACGGAGGGACACATTTGTCAAGCACATTCTTTTAAAGATAACTTTGTTTCTGGAGACTTTGGATTTCTCGTGATGGTAAAACGTAAATAAGAAGTATTCCAGGTACATTTTACCTCTTCAATACAACCTGTATTCACAGGAATATAAAATCCCACTATTTCGCCTGTGTCTACTGATCTAATCGAGGTGAAAATGGCACCAGCCCCACCCCCTCAAATGAGTCTGCTGGAATCGAGGTGCCTACTATTCAAACTGAGACATAGGTCCCTATGTCCCTATGAGGTCACTCCAGCTCTATATTTGAATTGTAATGTCCTCTTATGGATACAGTGAATACTTTGGAGTTTAGTTTGACTAAACTTTGAAGATAAATTAATAGCATAGGTGCTCTAAAAAAAGAGCAAACTAAAACAAGATAAAACAACACATAATGACATGTCATCCAAAATTACTTAAATACATTGTTTGAAAATGTGCACAAGTAATAATAATTATGTCTACAACATCTGGAAAAGAAGAGGCTACACTTGCTAGCATTTGAAAATCCATATTTGCACCCATAACGGACTTTATTAGCACGACTGGCAAACCAACCCCAAAACTAGTCCAAAGCACACAACTTTGGGAATAAAAATGCCCTTAGCTGTATATTCCATACACCAAGAGTAGATGCTTGCCGCCACCATGCCCGCCTTGAGTTGTGAAATAACTTGGTTGATCGGTGTGGGACTAATTTTGTTCTCGATACTCACAGAAGTGTGTATATTCTCGGCCTCATCGTCATCCTGGTTGTTATTGAAGACAACACATTTAAGTCCATAAATATTGATGTCGCCTCCACTGAAGGGAGAGTAAAAACAGCTTTTGTATCTCGTGAGTGGTTTTGTCATTTTTTCTCTCCATATAGTCCGATAGTTTTCGATACATTGATTGAGTCCGTTGTTGTTTAGTACAATTTTCAATTTTCAGGTTTTGCTTTGTGGAAATTTGTTTCAGCATTTCCTGTCACAGTAATACGTTTAGCCGAAATTTGGACTTTTCCAATATTAGAAGGCTCTCCCTACCCCTATGTAACCAAAATCATTAAAAATATCTGTGGTGTCATGCCAGTCAGTGACGTCTAAACCACAATGACGGTCACCTTTTACATCACTGCATTGTTCCTGTTTCTTGTAGCGTAACAATAAAACGGTTCATTTTGAAGTTGGCAACAAGTCAATTTAATTAACAAAAAACGCCGGCTGGAAGTTTGGGTTTGGGGGCTTTTCCCCCCTGTTTTTTTCAGAAAAGATATAATTACATTTTTGTCATACACACCCTTCATCGTCTTTGGCATGTTTATGAATGAAAAGAAGACCTTGATTCCAAGAGGGCTAGGGCTAGGGCTAGGGCTAGGGCTAGAGCTGGGGCCTGCAAGAGTGCACCCAATGCCATTGAGATAGTCCTGTTTCATCATTTTCACTAGTATGCATCCATAAGAGAACATTCCAATTCCAATATTGAGCACCTATGTCACAGTTCCAACTAAAGGCACCTCGATTCCAGTTCTTGTCTCAAGCCCCACCCCTCAAATGGGTCAGCTAGAAATGAGGTGCCTACTATTAGAACTGTGAGAATGGACCCTGTATCCATAATAGGACATTCCAATTCCAATATTGAGCACGTATGTCACAGATCCAACATAAGGCACCTCGATTCCAGTTCTTTTGCTATAGTCCCAACCCCAAGTGTGAGCAGGAAACGAGGTGCCAATTATTGGAACTATGAGAATGGCCTCTGTATCCATAATAGGATATTTCAATTCCAATATAGTGCGCCATGTCACAGTTTTTACAAAAGGCACTTCGATTCCAGTTCTTGGCTCCAACCGAAAAATATGATTTTATGTTAATAACAGCTAGAAAGTTACATAAGTACTGTATGTAACTTGTACTAATTTTTTGGAGTGAAACTTGCCCCAAAATTGGTCAGCTGGAAACGAGGTGCCTACTATTTGAACTGTGACTATGGTCCCTATATCCATAAGAGGACATCTAAATTCCAATATAGTGCACCTATGCCACAGTTCCAACATAAGGCACCTCGATTCCAGTTCTTGGCTCAAGCTAGGGCTAGGGCAAGGGCTAGGCCTAGGGCTAGTGCCTACTTTAGGAACTGTAAATATGGTCCCTATATCCATAATAGGACATCTCAATTCCAATATAGAGAACCTATGTCACAGTTTTAACAAAAGGCACTTCGATTCCAGTTCTTGGCTCCAGCCACCCAGCAATGTTTCAGCTGGAAACGAGGTGCCTACTTTTGAAACTGTAAATATGGTCCCTATATCCATAATAGGACATCTCTATTCCAATATAGAGCACCTATATCACAGTTCCAACATAAGGCACCTCGATTCAAGTTCTTGGCTCCAGCCCCACCCCTAATGAGTCAGCTGGAAACGAGGTGCCTACTGTTGACACTATGACAATAGTCCCTATATCCATAAGTAGACATCTTAATTCCAATATAGAGAACCTATGTCACAGGTCCAACATAAGGCACCTCGATTCCAGTTCTTGGCTCCAGCCTCCACCCCCAAATGAGTCGGCTGGAAACGAGGTGCTTACTATTGAAACTGTGACGGTAGTTCCTATATCTATAACAGGACATCCCAATTCCAATATAGTGCACTTATGTGAGAATGGACCCTGTATCCATAATAGGACATTCCAATTCCAATATTGAGCACGTATGTCACATTGTCAGTTCCAATAGTTGGCACCTCATTTCCTGCTCACACTTGGGGTTGGGACTATAGCAAAAGAACTGGAATCGAGGTGCCTTATGTTGGATCTGTGACATAGGTGCTCAATATTGGAATTGGAATGTCCTCTTACAAATATAGGGACCATTGTCACAGTTCCAATAGTAGGCACCTTGTTTCCTGCTAACTCATTTGGGGGTGGGGCTGGAGCCAAGAAATGGAATCGAGTTGCCTTATGTTTCAACGTGCTAGAAACGAGGTGCCAACTATTGGAACTATGACAATGGTCCCTGCATCCATAAGAGGACATTCCAATTCCAATATTGAGCACCTATGTCACAGTTCCAACTAAAGGCACCTCGATTCCAGTTCTTGGCTCAAGCCCCACCCCTCAAATGGGTCAGCTAGAAATTAGGTGCCTACTATTAGAACTGTGAGAATGGACCCTGTATCCATAATAGGACATTCCAATTCCAATATTGAGCACGTATGTCACAGATCCAACATAAGGCACCTCGATTCCAGTTCTTTTGCTATAGTCCCAACCCCAAGTGTGAGCAGGAAACGAGGTGCCAACTATTGGAACTGTGAGAATGGCCCCTGTATCCATAATAGGATATTTCAATTCCAATATAGAGCGCCATGTCACAGTTTTAACAAAAGGCACCTCGATTCCAGTTCTTGGGCTCCAACCGAAAAATATGATTTTATGTTAATAATAGCTAGAAAGTTACATAAGTACTGTATGTAACTTGTACTAATTTTTTGGAGTGAAACTTGCCCCAAAATTGGTCAGCTGGAAACGAGGTGCCAACTATTTGAACTGTGACTATGGTCCCTATATCCATAAGAGGACATCTAAATTCCAATATAGTGCACCTATGCCACAGTTCCAACATAAGGCACCTCGATTCCAGTTCTTGGCTCAAGCTAGGGCTAGGGCAAGGGCTAGGGCTAGGGCTAGTGCCTACTTTAGGAACTGTAAATATGGTCCCTATATCCATAATAGGACATCTCAATTCCAATATAGAGAACCTATGTCACAGTTTTAACAAAAGGCACTTCGATTCCAGTTCTTGGCTCCAGCCACCCAGCAATGTTTCAGCTGGAAACGAGGTGCCTACTTTTGAAACTGTAAATATGGTCCCTATATCCATAATAGGACATCTCAATTCCAATATAGAGCTCCTATATCACAGTTCCAACATAAGGCACCTCGATTCAAGTTCTTGGCTCCAGCCCCACCCCTAATGAGTCAGCTGGAAACGAGGTGCCTACTGTTGACACTGTGACAATAGTCCCTATATCCATAAGTAGACATCTAAATTCCAATATAGTGCTCAAGCTAGGGCTAGGGCAAGGGCTAGGGCTAGGGCTAGTGCCTACTTTAGGAACTTTAAATATGGTCCCTATATCCATAATAGGACATCTCAATTCCAATATAGAGAACCTATGTTACAGTTTTAACAAAAGGCACTTCGATTCCAGTTCTTGGCTCCAGCCCCCACCCACAAATGAGTCAGCTGGAAACGAGGTGCCTACTATTGAAACTGTGACGGTAGTTCCTATATCTATAACAGGACATCCCAATTCCAATATAGGGCACTTATATCAGAATGGACCCTGTATCCATAATAGGACATTCCAATTCCAATATTGAGCACGTATGTCACATTGAGGGGTGGGGCTTGAGCCAAGAACTGGAATCGAGGTGCCTTATTTTACACCTGTGACATAGGTGCACTCTATTGGAATTGGAATATCCTCTTATGGATACAGGGACCATTGTCACAGTTCCAATAGTAGGCACCTTGTTTCCTGCTCACTCATTTGGGGGGTGGGGCTGGAGCCAAGAAATGGAATCGAGGTGCCTTATGTTGCAACTGTGACATACGTGCTCAATATTGGAATTGGAATGTCCTCTTATGGATGCAGGGACCATTGTCATAGTTCCAATAGTAGGCACCTCGTTTCTAGCTGACCCATTTGAGGGGTGGGGCTTGAGCCAAGAACTGAAATCGAGGTGCCTTATGTTGGAACTGTGACATAGGTGCTCAATATTGGAATTGGAATGTCCTCTTATGGATGCAGGGACCATTGTCATAGTTCCAATAGTAGGCACCTCGTTTCTAGCTGACCCATTTGAGGGGTGGGGCTTGAGCCAAGAACTGGAATCGAGGTGCCTTATCTTACACCTGTGACATAGGTGCACTATATTGGAATTGGAATATCCTCTTATGGATTGGCAGAGATGTCTGCCTGTGCATCAGTGAGTGTGTATATATTATACACACACTGGCAGAGATGTCTGCCTGTTCATCAGTGAGTGTGTATATATTATACATACACTAGCAGAGATGTCTGCCTGTGCATCAGTGAGTGTGTGTATATTATACATACACTAGCAGAGATGTCTGCCTGTGCATCAGTGAGTGTGTATATATTATACATACACTAGCAGAGAAGTCTGCCTGTGCATCAGTGAGTGTGTATATATTATACATACACTAGCAGAGATGTCTGCCTGTGCATCAGTGAGTGTGTATATATTATACATACACTAGCAGTTATGTCTGCCTGTGCATCAGTGAGTGTGTATAAATTATACATACACTAGCAGAGATGCCTATCTCTGCATCAGTGAGTGTGTATATATTATACATACACTAGCAGAGATGTCTGCCTGTGCACCAGTGAGTGTGTATATATTATACATACACTCACTGGTGCACAGGCAGACATCTCTTTAACCATCCTCAGATACTCCAAGTTGAAATTTTTTAAATCTTGAGATTATTGGCTATGCAGCCTTGACAGCATGAAATGGCCATGTATGGGCTGCAACGCAACCCAGAGGGATAAGGGAGGGGGATGTGCCCCAACTCATGTAGAGCACAGAATCAATTTTAAGTCAAAACAAATCATGTATTTTTTTAATATGCTTTCTACTGTGTGCTTTATTGTGCTCCCATGTTTATTGTAACTTAAACAATAAACAACACACAATGAAATAGTATTACAGTAAAATATTATTGACACTACTGTCTGCAACACCGAGTCGGGGGCGGATCCGTGTAACTGAACGCTCGCGCATGCACACGAAACACTGACGCGTGACTACCCATGTTTCTCTGTTGTGTCCTAGTTGAATTGACTCCTGGTGTGTCCTCTATCTGCTCGCCACCGCTCCTACCTGCTCGCCACCGCTCTCTACCTGCCACACTGCTCTCTATCTGCTCGCCACAGCGCTCTCTATCTGCTCGCCACTTGCTCATTACTTGGTAAGTTTATCCAGCACCTTCTCTAGCAACCATTCTCCATCATGATTTGCAAATGTTGAGATGTTGAGTCCTTCAGGGTGATGGTGCTAACTCGCCAGTGTGTCTGATGTTATTTTCAATGGTTATGGTATCATGGGGTAACCAAAATAGCGTGGCACCAAAATAGTGTGGCGCCAAAATGTCAGGGCAAGTGTGGGTGAGTGTGAGTGAGGTTAACTTTAATTCAGCTCAGCTCAGGCCGACCACTAGCAGACCAGCCATCATAGTTGGTGTACAGCTTCTATCAGCTCTCGGGTCAACTTTACAAGCTCAATAAGTGACTGAGTATTTCAAATGGCCAATGGCTCTGGCTCTAGCTAAATGAAGGTCCATGGTAACATTCGCTGAATGTGTTTATTAACAGCATGATTGGCATGTACCACTGGACTCCTGCTGTGTGTTTTTGCCTTAGGACAGGCCTTACCTTAGGAGCTCCTTAAGACTCCTTCTGGTGCACTCTATATAAATAACCCTGCTCTATAAATAGCCCACGAACATTGTCAAACATGTAGTGACAATGGGTGGTGGTTGGCAGGTCAGCCAATTGGCACACCACAAACTAATCAATGTGCATTTGGTTAGCAGGTTACCAATCAGCCACATCCAATATTATAGCAGTCCAAGAGACCCATTATCAGGGTCTGGTGCATTACTTGCATTACTTGTTCCCTCATTGTTTTAACAGCTAGCTGAGTATTTACTCTAAATGTATGAGCAAAAATCCTCCTCCCATGCATCTGGTTGTGAGCTAGCCTGGGGTGACTCCTGGTGTGTGCTCAGCTGCTCTCCGACCGTTTTGTAAGCTATTCAAGTAGTTTTTAGTGCCCTTACGTAATTCTGTAGTTCAGACGTATGATCTCTTCTGTGTTAGTTCAGACAGTGTGTGTCCCCATAGAGCTATTTTCAACCTGACTCAAGTGATTGTGACAGTGTGTGTCCCCATACAACCTACTTTAACCTACCTTGTGTCTCCCCATAGAGCTGACACACCTAGTCATGTGCTGTGAGATCATGCTAGGGCAGGCTATGATGTGGTAAACTGATAGGATGTGGGTCGGCGAACGTGCTGCTAACCAACCAACCATTCCTGTATGTGATGTCCACTGAACATTCTGGTCCAATGACCATTGGTTGGGGATTTCGGTATGGCTACCCCAGACTTTTTTTTTTTTTTTTTTGCTATCGCAGACTAAAAACAAAGGTCATGCTTTGCTCAGTACAATAGCCAATGAACATGTAAGTGCTTTATTAGAATAGGTGGTTGGATGGGTGGTTGGCAGGTCAGCCAATCACACCACAAACTAGCCTTGTACAGGTCAGCCAATCAGCACACCACAAACTAGCCTTGTACCTCCCCTATTTTGATCACACTACTGTCAGTACGTTTAATCTCGAATAACTAGGAGCTGCCGCTGGTAAGTGGGGAGGGAGGGTGGGGTTGGGGTTGCTTGGACAGTGTTCAATCATTTTGCTGCTCATGGTGAATAAATAAAAATCCAAGTATCTCTCTATCCCCATGTAGGAGAAGGAGAAGGTGTCAAATGCTACATTAAATAGGTTTTTAAGTTTACATTATTTATTTCCATTTGTATTAGTGGCCTTAGCCATCCACATCCTGTCTCCTTAGCATCCGATCTCTAAGTGCCTCAGCAGTATGGAAACTATGGAGGAGATGAGGAAATTGTTGGATGAGTCGAAGGAGCGTGAGAGAGAGTCCAAGGCGCGCGAGAAGGAGCGTGAGAGAGAGTCGAAGGAGCGTGAGAGAGAGTCCAACGAGCGCGAGAAAAAGTTGAAGGTGCAGCTGGGTAAGTAATTGTACCATGTACCATGTGTCGATTTCTTTCTCACCTCAGGATTCCACACTCCAAATGATGTTGGTGACTCCATACATAATTACATTAACTATATCTGCATTCTAGCCCTAGCCCTGTTGTGTTGTAAGTGCAATTTCCCCCCCAAATTGCACTCGTACACTCTTAAATTCTCACCTCAGGATTCCCCACTCCAATGATGAGGTGGTGGACGTCCTGGAAGGGTATTCATTCCTAGTTTTATATTGATCATTATTTGTATGTAATAGAGAAGTTGCGGAAGTTGCGGAAGAGAAAACTACCATATGAGTCACATGATGATGATGATGATGATGCTGGCATCTCTGGAATGAAGGTTTGTAGTAGTTGTCTAGGCATGGGAACTCCAAGTCACACCATGCTTTTTCTTTATGGTTGAGTGGAATATTTGTGCAGATGTGCAGCAAATAGAATAACCTTGTGACTACATTGTACAACATAAGATTAGCGACACCAGGCCCCTAGGCTATGTGAGACTGCATGTTTGGAGATACATATGAAAAAGTAAACAGTTAAAGCTGGACATATAGAAATACAGTTATAGGGGCATCTTAGTTAGTCCAGTGGGTCCTCCTAGTTCAGCCCAGCTCTCTATATATCAACCTCTATATATTGACTTCTACATATTCACTCATAAACTATATTATTACTGTACATGGTTGGAGATGCATATGCAAAAGTAAACAAAGGTGGACATATAGAAATACAGTTATAGGGGTATCTAAGTTAATCCAGCTGGTCGTCCTAGTTAATCAAACAAGCCAGCCCAGCCCTGTATATATCAACCTCTATATACTGACTTCTATATATTCACTTAGAGAACTTAATATTTTATTACTGCATGTTTGGAGATACATATGAAAAAGTAAACAGTTAAAGCTGGACATATAGAAATACAGTTATAGGGGCATCTTAGTTAGTCCAGCAGGTCCTCCTAGTTCAGCCCAGCTCTCTATATATCAACCTCTATATATTGACTTCTACATAGTCACTCATTAAACTTAATATATTATTACTGCATGGTTGGAGATGCATATGCAAAAGTAAACAGTTAAAGCTGGACATATAGAAACACAGTTTAAGTGAGGACTACGGCGTGAAAACGGTTAAATGAACGAATGCAGCTGCTTGGCTAAAATAGTTTCCTGGCACAGTCGTAAGAGTTCCACGTGTACTCGCTTTCAATGTGCATGCATGCAGGATTGGGTGTGCTCCTAGTAGGTGTTTGTGCGTGCGTGCATGCATGAATGGGTGTGGCCTGGATGTACAGCTTGAACATGGCAGAGGGTGTGTGTCATGTGGACCTAGTAGGTGTGTGGTCCTAGTAAGTGTGTGAGTGTGCATGCATGCTGGAATGGGTGTGGTCCTAGTAGGTGTGTGTGCATGCAGGAATGGATGTGGTCCTAGTAGGTGTGTGTGCATGCATTCAGGAACAAACATGCTGATTTAGATTGCCTGGATGACTTAGGGATCAATGTCAATCGTGGCATTGGCGTGTTCGCGGTACAGTCCCCCCTTAATTAAATGAACCTTGGTGCTACATTGCATTGTTCCCACTAGGATTCTAGTTGGACACGTTGCTCTACATGTACCTCTATACATTCAAGCCAACACCTATTAATTCATGATTCCATTATACGGTACAGGAGGATGGTGGTGATGATGGTGATGATGATGATGGTGGTGATGGTGGTCTTGAAGTTCTTGATATGGAAACGGTATGAAACGAACATTAATAATCGTCTCTTTTACCATTAATAATTCTCTCTTTTTTCCATTAATAATTCTCTCTTTTTCCATTAATAATTGTTAATTGTCTCTTTCTTTTAGGTCTCTAATGTCCGAGTGATATTTTTTGGAATTAAGCCATTTTCTAAAGTGATAAAAATTCCTAGTTTTAATTTTTGCTCGAAGAAAATTATGAAGAGATTCTTTCGTTTACAAAATCCGTCTATTACCTTTCCAAAAATTACGGAAGGAGGACATTTTGTAATACGTGGTGGTACCTCGGGGGGATTATACGCCTTTTTTCTCTATAATAAACAAACAGCATGTTCTTGTACTAAATCGTCGCAGCACCGAAAGTTACCCTACACTGAGATTCTGGGTGATTTCATTATTCCTCCTTCGGACATGTCATGTAATTTGGTGAATTCATTTTGGGGTCCGACCAGGAATGATACCGACACATTTTGTAATGTGCCGTTGTTTCCTGAGATGAAATCTGAATCAGAAAGAAATTCATCTTTGTTTCAAGCACTGAACAATTTTGTGGCATCGAATTCGAATTACCATGGAGTACAATGCAATTTGGGTTATAGTGAATCTGATTTTTCACCATTTTCTGGAGGAGGCGATATTCAGGTTATGGGAAGGAGTTGTAATGCTGTTCTGCTCGGGAAAATCGAGAAAATCATTGAAGGCAAACAAAAAGCATTGGATATAACGGAGGTGCTTGACCAACTGAAGGCCTCCATGGTAGTAGCAACCATCTCATCTTGGTTTAACAGCTTGACTTATTCCAACCGAAAAACCTTGGATGAAATGGAAACACTAGTGTGCTATGGACTTCTAATCGGGACTAGTCTCCCAACTGTACTATTAAGGTCTAATATGGATTTAAAAAATAACATTATTCAATTTCATCAGGTCGCTAATTATCCGTGTTCAACACAAACTTATTTGGAGCAGAACATGTTGTTAGAATACATTCTGAGAGAGTGCAATATATAGTAGTATTATCAGATTGTAACTTGTGTCTTATTATTAATTATAT
The DNA here is from genome assembly GCA_028752905.1 of Cladorhizidae sp. MBARI D1340-BT2. Taxonomy (NCBI): domain Eukaryota; kingdom Metazoa; phylum Porifera; class Demospongiae; order Poecilosclerida; family Cladorhizidae; species Cladorhizidae sp. MBARI D1340-BT2. The sequence continues at coordinate 901,762 of JAQNBH010000001.1, read as the reverse complement.
ATACTGTCACATCTTCTAAATTCATGGATAGAGTGCATATAAATTATAAATTATAAATGGGTACAGAAGTACCGATATAGAGGTGCAAACCCTCCTAATTAATCAGTAATGGTAGTCATTGCATTATTAATTAATGATGAACCCCCCCATTCATTGGTGTCGCTATAGGCCCACGCCAATGTCCCCCCCCCCCCCCCCCCCCCATTCATTGCGCTATATGATAGGTACACATCAATGTACTCCCCTCCCCATTCATTGGTTTGTATCTAACAGCGCAATGAATGGGGGGTGTACATTGGTGTGTATCTAACATACATATAGCGTGTCCTGATTGTTTACATTACATCGTATGGAAATTATTTTGATATCAGAATGAAGCCCATTTCATACCTTGCACTTTATCACTTCCCATTTAGAGTAACCACAGATGTGTTGATAGAACAGAGACTACTAAAATTATATAGGTCAGTCCACTTATACCACCATTTTACAACCCAATACCTCATTTTACAACCCAATACCACAACCCAATACAACCCAATACCACCATTTTACAACACAATACCACCATTTTACAAACCAATACCACCATTTTACAACCCAATACCACCATTTTACAACCCAATACCACCATTTTACAAACCAATACCACCATTTTACAAACCAATACCACCATTTTACAACCCAATACCACCATTTTACAACCCAATACCACCATTTTACAACCAAATACCACCATTTTACAACCCAATACAGTAGACCCTCGCTAATCTGGACCCCGTTAATCCGAAACCTCGCTAATCCGAACTCCGAATGCAAAAAACAAAAAAAAACAAAAAAAAACAGCCCTAGCCCTAGGAAAGAAAAAAAAAAGGAAGAAGAAAAAAAAGGCTTACCATTTATTGAACTTTCGGACCTAAAGTTCGACCTACACGAACCTGTCATACGATGCAGCTGCAGTGATATGGAGAAGAAAAGAGCTCACAAGAGCCTTACCATCGAGGTCGAGATCCTGGACCAGCTCGAGGAGGTCTAGATCCTGGACCAGCTCGGGAAGAAAAGCTACAAGTTACTATCTGAACAGTATGGAGTTGGGGTCTCAACTATCTCAGACATAAAGAAGAAGGGCAGCGAGTTGTGAGGAAACAAAAGGAAGATGACTGAGATGGGATTCGGGAGATCTGCTGGACGGGAAGGGATCATAATGCATAATGATTAAAAATAACTTGCACTCCCACCACCCAGTCAGTATTCAACCACACCTGCAAAAAATAAACCAATTCAGAGTTCAATATAATGATATTCATAAATTTCACTAATCCGAAAATTTCACTAATCCGAACTACTCAGATCCCCAGGCTATTCGGATTAGTGAGGGTCTACTGTACCACCATTTTACAACCCAATACCACCATTGTACAACCCAATACCACCATTGTACAACCCAATACCACCATTGTACAACCCAATACCACCATTGTACAACCCAATACCACCATTGTACAACCCAATACCACCATTGTACAACCCAATACCACCATTGTACAACCCAATACCACCATACATTCTATCAGCACCCCCCACTTGCCGTTTTCTACATCTTTTGAAGAGAATATTTGTTAAGTTTGAGCAGGCATGCCAATATTAATATCAACCCCACTACTATAAATTGTTAGTTCATCAAAACACATTTGACAGTTTTGACAATTCCAAACCATTCTGTGGCATTAATTCGCTTTCGAAAACCATCACGTGATCATATATGAGCTGTTCAGAGATGAAATAAACTGGGGGCGGATTATAACCTTCATCACCTTTTCAAGTGCACATGGCTGTCTATTGTGCAAAGCGAGAGGAACTGAGACATAAAGTTCCGGACATTGTGACCTGGATGGACAAGGAGATGGAGAATCTGTATAGTTGGATCTGGGATCAAGGCGGCCTCCAAACATTAATTCAAACATGACACAAAGGTGTGTCCAAAATGACGATCCTAATGTGTCACGGAGGGACACATTTGTCAAGCACATTCTTTTAAAGATAACTTTGTTTCTGGAGACTTTGGATTTCTCGTGATGGTAAAACGTAAATAAGAAGTATTCCAGGTACATTTTACCTCTTCAATACAACCTGTATTCACAGGAATATAAAATCCCACTATTTCGCCTGTGTCTACTGATCTAATCGAGGTGAAAATGGCACCAGCCCCACCCCCTCAAATGAGTCTGCTGGAATCGAGGTGCCTACTATTCAAACTGAGACATAGGTCCCTATGTCCCTATGAGGTCACTCCAGCTCTATATTTGAATTGTAATGTCCTCTTATGGATACAGTGAATACTTTGGAGTTTAGTTTGACTAAACTTTGAAGATAAATTAATAGCATAGGTGCTCTAAAAAAAGAGCAAACTAAAACAAGATAAAACAACACATAATGACATGTCATCCAAAATTACTTAAATACATTGTTTGAAAATGTGCACAAGTAATAATAATTATGTCTACAACATCTGGAAAAGAAGAGGCTACACTTGCTAGCATTTGAAAATCCATATTTGCACCCATAACGGACTTTATTAGCACGACTGGCAAACCAACCCCAAAACTAGTCCAAAGCACACAACTTTGGGAATAAAAATGCCCTTAGCTGTATATTCCATACACCAAGAGTAGATGCTTGCCGCCACCATGCCCGCCTTGAGTTGTGAAATAACTTGGTTGATCGGTGTGGGACTAATTTTGTTCTCGATACTCACAGAAGTGTGTATATTCTCGGCCTCATCGTCATCCTGGTTGTTATTGAAGACAACACATTTAAGTCCATAAATATTGATGTCGCCTCCACTGAAGGGAGAGTAAAAACAGCTTTTGTATCTCGTGAGTGGTTTTGTCATTTTTTCTCTCCATATAGTCCGATAGTTTTCGATACATTGATTGAGTCCGTTGTTGTTTAGTACAATTTTCAATTTTCAGGTTTTGCTTTGTGGAAATTTGTTTCAGCATTTCCTGTCACAGTAATACGTTTAGCCGAAATTTGGACTTTTCCAATATTAGAAGGCTCTCCCTACCCCTATGTAACCAAAATCATTAAAAATATCTGTGGTGTCATGCCAGTCAGTGACGTCTAAACCACAATGACGGTCACCTTTTACATCACTGCATTGTTCCTGTTTCTTGTAGCGAAACAATAAAACGGTTCATTTTGAAGTTGGCAACAAGTCAATTTAATTAACAAAAAACGCCGGCTGGAAGTTTGGGTTTGGGGGCTTTTCCCCCCTGTTTTTTTCAGAAAAGATATAATTACATTTTTGTCATACACCCCCTTCATCGTCTTTGGCATGTTTATGAATGAAAAGAAGACCTTGATTCCAAGAGGGCTAGGGCTAGGGCTAGGGCTAGGGCTAGAGCTGGGGCCTGCAAGAGTGCACCCAATGCCATTGAGATAGTCCTGTTTCATCATTTTCACTAGTATGCATCCATAAGAGAACATTCCAATTCCAATATTGAGCACCTATGTCACAGTTCCAACTAAAGGCACCTCGATTCCAGTTCTTGTCTCAAGCCCCACCCCTCAAATGGGTCAGCTAGAAATGAGGTGCCTACTATTAGAACTGTGAGAATGGACCCTGTATCCATAATAGGACATTCCAATTCCAATATTGAGCACGTATGTCACAGATCCAACATAAGGCACCTCGATTCCAGTTCTTTTGCTATAGTCCCAACCCCAAGTGTGAGCAGGAAACGAGGTGCCAACTATTGGAACTATGAGAATGGCCTCTGTATCCATAATAGGATATTTCAATTCCAATATAGTGCGCCATGTCACAGTTTTTACAAAAGGCACTTCGATTCCAGTTCTTGGCTCCAACCGAAAAATATGATTTTATGTTAATAACAGCTAGAAAGTTACATAAGTACTGTATGTAACTTGTACTAATTTTTTGGAGTGAAACTTGCCCCAAAATTGGTCAGCTGGAAACGAGGTGCCTACTATTTGAACTGTGACTATGGTCCCTATATCCATAAGAGGACATCTAAATTCCAATATAGTGCACCTATGCCACAGTTCCAACATAAGGCACCTCGATTCCAGTTCTTGGCTCAAGCTAGGGCTAGGGCAAGGGCTAGGCCTAGGGCTAGTGCCTACTTTAGGAACTGTAAATATGGTCCCTATATCCATAATAGGACATCTCAATTCCAATATAGAGAACCTATGTCACAGTTTTAACAAAAGGCACTTCGATTCCAGTTCTTGGCTCCAGCCACCCAGCAATGTTTCAGCTGGAAACGAGGTGCCTACTTTTGAAACTGTAAATATGGTCCCTATATCCATAATAGGACATCTCAATTCCAATATAGAGCACCTATATCACAGTTCCAACATAAGGCACCTCGATTCAAGTTCTTTGCTCCAGCCCCACCCCTAATGAGTCAGCTGGAAACGAGGTGCCTACTGTTGACACTGTGACAATAGTCCCTATATCCATAAGTAGACATCTTAATTCCAATATAGAGAACCTATGTCACAGTTCCAACATAAGGCACCTCGATTCCAGTTCTTGGCTCCAGCCCCCACCCCCAAATGAGTCAGCTGGAAACGAGGTGCCTACTATTGAAACTGTGACGGTAGTTCCTATATCTATAACAGGACATCCCAATTCCAATATAGTGCACTTATGTGAGAATGGACCCTGTATCCATAATAGGACATTCCAATTCCAATATTGAGCACATATGTCACATTGAGGGGTGGGGCTTGAGCCAAGAACTGGAATTGAGGTGCCTTATTTTACACCTGTGACATAGGTGCACTATATTGGAATTGGAATATCCTCTTATGGATACAGGGACCATTGTTACAGTTCCAATAGTAAGCACTTTGTTTCCAGCTGACACATTGTGGGTGGGGCTGGAACCAAGATCTGGAATCGAGGTGCCTAACATTGGAACTGAGACTTAAGTGCCTAATTTGGAATTCGAATGTCCTCTTACAAATACAGGGATGATTGTCAGTTCCAATAGTTGGCACCTCGTTTCCTGCTCACACTTGGGGTTGGGACTATAGCAAAAGAACTGGAATCGAGGTGCCTTATGTTGGATCTGTGACATAGGTGCTCAATATAGGAATTGGAATGTTCTATTATGGATACAGGGTCCATTCTTACAGTTCTAATAGTAGGCACCTCATTTCTAGCTGACCCATTTGAGGGGTGGGGCTTGAGCCAAGAACTGGAATCGAGGTGCCTTTAGTTGGAACTGTGACATAGGTACTCAATATTGGAATTGGAATGTCCTCTTATGGATGCAGGGACCATTGTCATAATTCCAATAGTAGGCACCTCGTTTCTAGCACGTTGAAACATAAGGCACCTCGATTCCATTTCTTGGCTCCAGCCCCACCCCCAAATGAGTGAGCAGGAAACAAGGTGCCTACTATTGGAACTGTGACAATGGTCCCTATCTTTGTAAGAGGACATTCCAATTCCAAATTAGAGCACCAATGTCGCAGTTGCAACATAAGGCACCTCGATTCCATTTCTTGGCTCCAGCACCACACCAAAAATGAGTCAGCAGGAAACCAGGTGCCTACTATTGAAACTGTGACAATGGTCCCTATGTCTATAATTGGACATCTCTATCCTATTATGGATACAGGGGCCATTCTCACAGTTCCAATTCTAATATTGGAATTGGAATGTCCTATTATGGATACAGGGTCCATTCTCACATAAGTGCACTATATTGGAATTGGGATGTCCTGTTATAGATATAGGAACTACCGTCACAGTTTCAATAGTAAGCACCTCGTTTCCAGCCGACTCATTTGGGGGTGGAGGCTGGAGCCAAGAACTGGAATCGAGGTGCCTTATGTTGGACCTGTGACATAGGTTCTCTATATTGGAATTAAGATGTCTACTTATGGATATAGGGACTATTGTCATAGTGTCAACAGTAGGCACCTCGTTTCCAGCTGACTCATTACGGGTGGGGCTGGAGCCAAGAACTTGAATCGAGGTGCCTTATGTTGGAACTGTGATATAGGTGCTCTATATTGGAATAGAGATGTCCTATTATGGATATAGGGACCATATTTACAGTTTCAAAAGTAGGCACCTCGTTTCCAGCTGAAACATTGCTGGGTGGCTGGAGCCAAGAACTGGAATCGAAGTGCCTTTTGTTAAAACTGTGACATAGGTTCTCTATATTGGAATTGAGATGTCCTATTATGGATATAGGGACCATATTTACAGTTCCTAAAGTAGGCACTAGCCCTAGGCCTAGCCCTTGCCCTAGCCCTAGCTTGAGCCAAGAACTGGAATCGAGGTGCCTTATGTTGGAACTGTGGCATAGGTGCACTATATTGGAATTTAGATGTCCTCTTATGGATATAGGGACCATAGTCACAGTTCAAATAGTAGGCACCTCGTTTCCAGCTGACCAATTTTGGGGCAAGTTTCACTCCAAAAAATTAGTACAAGTTACATACAGTACTTATGTAACTTTCTAGCTGTTATTAACATAAAATCATATTTTTCGGTTGGAGCCAAGAACTGGAATCGAAGTGCCTTTTGTAAAAACTGTGACATGGCGCACTATATTGGAATTGAAATATCCTATTATGGATACAGAGGCCATTCTCATAGTTCCAATAATTGGCACCTCGTTTCCTGCTCACACTTGGGGTTGGGACTATAGCAAAAGAACTGGAATCGAGGTGCCTTATGTTGGATCTGTGACATACGTGCTCAATATTGGAATTGGAATGTCCTATTATGGATACAGGGTCCATTCTCACAGTTCTAATAGTAGGCACCTCATTTCTAGCTGACCCATTTGAGGGGTGGGGCTTGAGACAAGAACTGGAATCGAGGTGCCTTTAGTTGGAACTGTGACATAGGTGCTCAATATTGGAATTGGAATGTTCTCTTATGGATGCATACTAGTGAAAATGATGAAACAGGACTATCTCAATGGCATTGGGTGCACTCTTGCAGGCCCCAGCTCTAGCCCTAGCCCTAGCCCTAGCCCTAGCCCTCTTGGAATCAAGGTCTTCTTTTCATTCATAAACATGCCAAAGACGATGAAGGGTGTGTATGACAAAAATGTAATTATATCTTTTCTGAAAAAAACAGGGGGGAAAAGCCCCCAAACCCAAACTTCCAGCCGGCGTTTTTTGTTAATTAAATTGACTTGTTGCCAACTTCAAAATGAACCGTTTTATTGTTACGCTACAAGAAACAGGAACAATGCAGTGATGTAAAAGGTGACCGTCATTGTGGTTTAGACGTCACTGACTGGCATGACACCACAGATATTTTTAATGATTTTGGTTACATAGGGGTAGGGAGAGCCTTCTAATATTGGAAAAGTCCAAATTTCGGCTAAACGTATTACTGTGACAGGAAATGCTGAAACAAATTTCCACAAAGCAAAACCTGAAAATTGAAAATTGTACTAAACAACAACGGACTCAATCAATGTATCGAAAACTATCGGACTATATGGAGAGAAAAAATGACAAAACCACTCACGAGATACAAAAGCTGTTTTTACTCTCCCTTCAGTGGAGGCGACATCAATATTTATGGACTTAAATGTGTTGTCTTCAATAACAACCAGGATGACGATGAGGCCGAGAATATACACACTTCTGTGAGTATCGAGAACAAAATTAGTCCCACACCGATCAACCAAGTTATTTCACAACTCAAGGCGGGCATGGTGGCGGCAAGCATCTACTCTTGGTGTATGGAATATACAGCTAAGGGCATTTTTATTCCCAAAGTTGTGTGCTTTGGACTAGTTTTGGGGTTGGTTTGCCAGTCGTGCTAATAAAGTCCGTTATGGGTGCAAATATGGATTTTCAAATGCTAGCAAGTGTAGCCTCTTCTTTTCCAGATGTTGTAGACATAATTATTATTACTTGTGCACATTTTCAAACAATGTATTTAAGTAATTTTGGATGACATGTCATTATGTGTTGTTTTATCTTGTTTTAGTTTGCTCTTTTTTTAGAGCACCTATGCTATTAATTTATCTTCAAAGTTTAGTCAAACTAAACTCCAAAGTATTCACTGTATCCATAAGAGGACATTACAATTCAAATATAGAGCTGGAGTGACCTCATAGGGACATAGGGACCTATGTCTCAGTTTGAATAGTAGGCACCTCGATTCCAGCAGACTCATTTGAGGGGGTGGGGCTGGTGCCATTTTCACCTCGATTAGATCAGTAGACACAGGCGAAATAGTGGGATTTTATATTCCTGTGAATACAGGTTGTATTGAAGAGGTAAAATGTACCTGGAATACTTCTTATTTACGTTTTACCATCACGAGAAATCCAAAGTCTCCAGAAACAAAGTTATCTTTAAAAGAATGTGCTTGACAAATGTGTCCCTCCGTGACACATTAGGATCGTCATTTTGGACACACCTTTGTGTCATGTTTGAATTAATGTTTGGAGGCCGCCTTGATCCCAGATCCAACTATACAGATTCTCCATCTCCTTGTCCATCCAGGTCACAATGTCCGGAACTTTATGTCTCAGTTCCTCTCGCTTTGCACAATAGACAGCCATGTGCACTTGAAAAGGTGATGAAGGTTATAATCCGCCCCCAGTTTATTTCATCTCTGAACAGCTCATATATGATCACGTGATGGTTTTCGAAAGCGAATTAATGCCACAGAATGGTTTGGAATTGTCAAAACTGTCAAATGTGTTTTGATGAACTAACAATTTATAGTAGTGGGGTTGATATTAATATTGGCATGCCTGCTCAAACTTAACAAATATTCTCTTCAAAAGATGTAGAAAACGGCAAGTGGGGGGTGCTGATAGAATGTATGGTGGTATTGGGTTGTACAATGGTGGTATTGGGTTGTACAATGGTGGTATTGGGTTGTACAATGGTGGTATTGGGTTGTACAATGGTGGTATTGGGTTGTAAAATGGTGGTACAGTAGACCCTCACTAATCCGAATAGCCTGGGGATCTGAGTAGTTCGGATTAGTGAAATTTTCGGATTAGTGAAATTTATGAATATCATTATATTGAACTCTGAATTGGTTTATTTTTTGCAGGTGTGGTTGAATACTGACTGGGTGGTGGGAGTGCAAGTTATTTTTAATCATTATGCATTATGATCCCTTCCCGTCCAGCAGATCTCCCGAATCCCATCTCAGTCATCTTCCTTTTGTTTCCTCACAACTCGCTGCCCTTCTTCTTTATGTCTGAGATAGTTGAGACCCCAACTCCATACTGTTCAGATAGTAACTTGTAGCTTTTCTTCCCGAGCTGGTCCAGGATCTAGACCTCCTCGAGCTGGTCCAGGATCTCGACCTCGATGGTAAGGCTCTTGTGAGCTCTTTTCTTCTCCATATCACTGCAGCTGCATCGTATGACAGGTTCGTGTAGGTCGAACTTTAGGTCCGAAAGTTCAATAAATGGTAAGCCTTTTTTTTCTTCTTCCTTTTTTTTTTCTTTCCTAGGGCTAGGGCTGTTTTTTTTGTTTTTTTTTTGTTTTTTGCATTCGGAGTTCGGATTAGCGAGGTTTCGGATTAACGGGGTCCAGATTAGCGAGGGTCTACTGTATTGGGTTGTAAAATGGTGGTATTGGGTTGTAAAATGGTGGTATTGGGTTGTAAAATGGTGGTATTGGTTTGTAAAATGGTGGTATTGGTTTGTAAAATGGTGGTATTGGGTTGTAAAATGGTGGTATTGGGTTGTAAAATGGTGGTATTGGTTTGTAAAATGGTGGTATTGGGTTGTAAAATGGTGGTATTGGGTTGTATTGGGTTGTGGTATTGGGTTGTAAAATGAGGTATTGGGTTGTAAAATGGTGGTATAAGTGGACTGACCTATATAATTTTAGTAGTCTCTGTTCTATCAACACATCTGTGGTTACTCTAAATGCCGACTAAATGGGAAGTGATAAAGTGCAAGGTATGAAATGGGCTTCATTCTGATACCAAAATAATTTCCATACGATGTAATGTAAACAATCAGGACACGCTATATGTATGTTAGATACACACCAATGTACACCCCCCATTCATTGCGCTGTTAGATACAAACCAATGAATGGGGAGGGGAGTACATTGATGTGTACCTATCATATAGCGCAATGAATGGGGGGGGGGGGGGGGGACATTGGCGTGGGCCTATAGCGACACCAATGAATGGGGGGGTTCATTATATCTCTACATTAATTAATAATGCAATGACTACCATTACTGATTAATTAGGAGGGTTTGCACCTCTATATCGGTACTTCTGTACCCATTTATAATTTATATGCACTCTATCCATGAATTTAGAAGATGTGACAGTATATATAATTATTATAATAATAAGACACAAGTTACAATCTGATAATACTACTATATATTGCACTCTCTCAGAATGTATTCTAACAACATGTTCTGCTCCAAATAAGTTTGTGTTGAACACGGATAATTAGCGACCTGATGAAATTGAATAATGTTATTTTTAAAATCCATATTAGACCTTAATAGTACAGTTGGGAGACTAGTCCCGATTAGAAGTCCATAGCACACTAGTGTTTCCATTTCATCCAAGGTTTTTCGGTTGGAATAAGTCAAGCTGTTAAACCAAGATGAGATGGTTGCTACTACCATGGAGGCCTTCAGTTGGTCAAGCACCTCCGTTATATCCAATGCTTTTTGTTTGCCTTCAATGATTTTCTCGATTTTCCCGAGCAGAACAGCATTACAACTCCTTCCCATAACCTGAATATCGCCTCCTCCAGAAAATGGTGAAAAATCAGATTCACTATAACCCAAATTGCATTGTACTCCATGGTAATTCGAATTCGATGCCACAAAATTGTTCAGTGCTTGAAACAAAGATGAATTTCTTTCTGATTCATATGTCAGCATAGGAAACAACGGCACATTACAAAATGTGTCGGTATCATTCCTGGTCGGACCCCAAAATGAATTCACCAAATTACATGACATGTCCGAAGGAGGAATAATGAAATCACCCAGAATCTCAGTGTAGGGTAACTTTCGGTGCTGCGACGATTTAGTACAAGAACATGCTGTTTGTTTATTATAGAGAAAAAAGGCGTATAATCCCCCCGAGGTACCACCACGTATTACAAAATGTCCTCCTTCCGTAATTTTTGGAAAGGTAATAGACGGATTTTGTAAACGAAAGAATCTCTTCATAATTTTCTTCGAGCAAAAATTAAAACTAGGAATTTTTATCACTTTAGAAAATGGCTTCATTCCAAAAAATATCACTCGGACATTAGAGACCTAAAAGAAAGAGACAATTAACAATTATTAATGGAAAAAGAGAGAATTATTAATGGAAAAAAGAGAGAATTATTAATGGTAAAAGAGACGATTATTAATGTTCGTTTCATACCGTTTCCATATCAAGAACTTCAAGACCACCATCACCACCATCATCATCATCACCATCATCACCACCATCCTCCTGTACCGTATAATGGAATCATGAATTAATAGGTGTTGGCTTGAATGTATAGAGGTACATGTAGAGCAACGTGTCCTACTAGAATCCTAGTGGGAACACTGCAATGTAGCACCAAGGTTCATTTAATTAAGGGGGGACTGTACCGCGAACACGCCAATGCCACGATTGACATTGATCCCTAAGTCATCCAGGCAATCTAAATCAGCATGTTTGTTCCTGAATGCATGCACACACACCTACTAGGACCACATCCATTCCTGCATGCACACACACCTACTAGGACCACACCCATTCCAGCATGCATGCACACTCACACACTTACTAGGACCACACACCTACTAGGTCCACATGACACACACCCTCTGCCATGTTCAAGCTGTACATCCAGGCCACACCCATTCATGCATGCACGCACGCACAAACACCTACTAGGAGCACACCCAATCCTGCATGCATGCACATTGAAAGCGAGTACACGTGGAACTCTTACGACTGTGCCAGGAAACTATTTTAGCCAAGCAGCTGCATTCGTTCATTTAACCGTTTTCACGCCGTAGTCCTCACTTAAACTGTGTTTCTATATGTCCAGCTTTAACTGTTTACTTTTGCATATGCATCTCCAACCATGCAGTAATAATATATTAAGTTTAATGAGTGACTATGTAGAAGTCAATATATAGAGGTTGATATATAGAGAGCTGGGCTGAACTAGGAGGACCTGCTGGACTAACTAAGATGCCCCTATAACTGTATTTCTATATGTCCAGCTTTAACTGTTTACTTTTTCATATGTATCTCCAAACATGCAGTCTCACATAGCCTAGGGGCCTGGTGTCGCTAATCTTATGTTGTACAATGTAGTCACAAGGTTATTCTATTTGCTGCACATCTGCACAAATATTCCACTCAACCATAAAGAAAAAGCATGGTGTGACTTGGAGTTCCCATGCCTAGACAACTACTACAAACCTTCATTCCAGAGGTGCCAGCATCATCATCATCATCATCATGTGACTCATCATCTGACTCATATTGTAGTTTTCTCTTCCGCAAATTCCGCAACTTCTCTATTACATACAAATAATGATCAATATAAAACTAGGAATGAATACCCTTCCAGGACGTCCACCACCTCATCATTGGAGTGGGGAATCCTGAGGTGAGAATTTAAGAGTGTACGAGTGCAATTTGGGGGGGAAATTGCACTTACAACACAACAGGGCTAGGGCTAGAATGCAGATATAGTTAATGTAATTATGTATGGAGTCACCAACATCATTTGGAGTGTGGAATCCTGAGGTGAGAAAGAAATCGACACATGGTACATGGTACAATTACTTACCCAGCTGCACCTTCAACTTTCTCTCGCGCTCCTTGGACTCCTTCTCGCGCTCCTTGGACTCCTTCTCGCGCTGCTTGGACTCCTTCGACTCTCTCTCACGCTCCTTCTCGCGCTCCTTGGACTCTCTCTCACGCTCCTTCGACTCTCTCTCACGCTCCTCCAACTCCTCCAACAATTTCCTCATCCCCTCCATAGTTTCCATACTGCTGAGGCACTTAGAGATCGGATGCTAAGGAGACAGGATGTGGATGGCTAAGGCCACTAATACAAATGGAAATAAATAATGTAAACTTAAAAACCTATTTAATGTAGCATTTGACACCTTCTCCTTCTCCTACATGGGGATAGAGAGATACTTGGATTTTTATTTATTCACCATGAGCAGCAAAATGATTGAACACTGTCCAAGCAACCCCAACCCCAACCTCCCTCCCCACTTACCAGCGGCAGCTCCTAGTTATTCGAGATTAAACGTACTGACAGTAGTGTGATCAAAATAGGGGAGGTACAAGGCTAGTTTGTGGTGTGCTGATTGGCTGACCTGTACAAGGCTAGTTTGTGGTGTGATTGGCTGACCTGCCAACCACCCATCCAACCACCTATTCTAATAAAGCACTTACATGTTCATTGGCTATTGTACTGAGCAAAGCATGACCTTTGTTTTTAGTCTGCGATAGCAAAAAAAAAAAAAAAAAAGTCTGGGGTAGCCATACCGAAATCCCCAACCAATGGTCATTGGACCAGAATGTTCAGTGGACATCACATACAGGAATGGTTGGTTGGTTAGCAGCACGTTCGCCGACCCACATCCTATCAGTTTACCACATCATAGCCTGCCCTAGCATGATCTCACAGCACATGACTAGGTGTGTCAGCTCTATGGGGAGACACAAGGTAGGTTAAAGTAGGTTGTATGGGGACACACACTGTCACAATCACTTGAGTCAGGTTGAAAATAGCTCTATGGGGACACACACTGTCTGAACTAACACAGAAGAGATCATACGTCTGAACTACAGAATTACGTAAGGGCACTAAAAACTACTTGAATAGCTTACAAAACGGTCGGAGAGCAGCTGAGCACACACCAGGAGTCACCCCAGGCTAGCTCACAACCAGATGCATGGGAGGAGGATTTTTGCTCATACATTTAGAGTAAATACTCAGCTAGCTGTTAAAACAATGAGGGAACAAGTAATGCAAGTAATGCACCAGACCCTGATAATGGGTCTCTTGGACTGCTATAATATTGGATGGGCTGATTGGTAACCTGCTAACCAAATGCACATTGATTAGTTTGTGGTGTGCCAATTGGCTGACCTGCCAACCACCACCCATTGTCACTACATGTTTGACAATGTTCGTGGGCTATTTATAGAGCAGGGTTATTTATATAGAGTGCACCAGAAGGAGTCTTAAGGAGCTCCTAAGGTAAGGCCTGTCCTAAGGCAAAAACACACAGCAGGAGTCCAGTGGTACATGCCAATCATGCTGTTAATAAACACATTCAGCGAATGTTACCATGGACCTTCATTTAGCTAGAGCCAGAGCCATTGGCCATTTGAAATACTCAGTCACTTATTGAGCTTGTAAAGTTGACCGAGAGCTGATAGAAGCTGTACACCAACTATGATGGCTGGTCTGCTAGTGGTCAGCCTGAGCTGAGCTGAATTAAAGTTAACCTCAGGGCTAGAGCTGGGGTGGGGCTGGGGCTTAGGCCAGCCGGAGCAATACCAACAACTTATTTATAACCTGAGGGTTTTTATGGGCTAGGGCTAGGGCTAGGGCTAGGGCTAGGGGCTAGGGCTAGGGCTAGGGCTAGGGCTAGGGCTAGGGCTAGGGCTAGGGCAGGGGTGGGGCTGGGGTTCACAGCTAGAGCACTTCCAACAGCTTATTTATTAACCTGGGAGGTTTTTATTTAAAGTAATCACTTAACTATGCACACTGAAATCATTGTCCCAAGTCCCTCCTCTTTTTTCCTTATTCAGGGAAGAAAGAAGAAAAGAAACAAGGGTGGCTCGAGCTGGCCTTGAACTCTGCGCAAACCGACTTTCCGGGCCGTGCCACAGCCTGATGAGCCACCGAGCACCCACAGGTTATTCTCATCCATCTTCCGCCATTTAGACTCAATCAGTGTGCTTAATATTTGGTTTAATTAAACTTATAAGCTGGATCCGGTGGATACAAATTGGGCACTCACATCAAAGGCTAGGGCAGGGGTGGGGCTGGGGTTCACAGCTAGAGCACTTCCAACAGCTTATTTATTAACCTGGGAGGTTTTTATTTAAAGTAATCACTTAACTATGCACACTGAAATCATTGTCCCAAGTCCCTCCTCTTTTTTCCTTATTCAGGGAAGAAAGAAGAAAAGAAACACAAGGGTGGCTCGAGCTGGCCTTGAACTCTGCGCAAACCGACTTTCCGGGCCGTGCCACAGCCTGATGAGCCACCGAGCACCCACAGGTTATTCTCATCCATCTTCCGCCATTTAGACTCAATCAGTGTGCTTAATATTTGGTTTAATTAAACTTATAAGCTGGATCCGGTGGATACAAATTGGGCACTCACATCAAAGGCTAGGGCAGGGGTGGGGCTGGGGTTCACAGCTAGAGCACTTCCAACAGCTTATTTATTAACCTGGGAGGTTTTTATTTAAAGTAATCACTTAACTATGCACACTGAAATCATTGTCCCAAGTCCCTCCTCTTTTTTCCTTATTCAGGGAAGAAAGAAGAAAAGAAACAAGGGTGGCTCGAGCTGGCCTTGAACTCTGCGCAAACCGACTTTCCGGGCCGTGCCACAGCCTGATGAGCCACCGAGCACCCACAGGTTATTCTCATCCATCTTCCGCCATTTAGACTCAATCAGTGTGCTTCATATTTGGTTTAATTAAACTTATAAGCTGGATCCGGTGGATACAAATTGGGCACTCACATCAAAGGCTAGGGCAGGGGTGGGGCTGGGGTTCACAGCTAGAGCACTTCCAACAGCTTATTTATTAACCTGGGAGGTTTTTATTTAAAGTAATCACTTAACTATGCACACTGAAATCATTGTCCCAAGTCCCTCCTCTTTTTTCCTTATTCAGGGAAGAAAGAAGAAAAGAAACAAGGGTGGCTCGAGCTGGCCTTGAACTCTGCGCAAACCGACTTTCCGGGCCGTGCCACAGCCTGATGAGCCACCGAGCACCCACAGGTTATTCTCATCCATCTTCCGCCATTTAGACTCAATCAGTGTGCTTAATATTTGGTTTAATTAAACTTATAAGCTGGATCCGGTGGATACAAATTGGGCACTCACATCAAAGGCTAGGGCAGGGGTGGGGCTGGGGTTCACAGCTAGAGCACTTCCAACAGCTTATTTATTAACCTGGGAGGTTTTTATTTAAAGTAATCACTTAACTATGCACACTGAAATCATTGTCCCAAGTCCCTCCTCTTTTTTCCTTATTCAGGGAAGAAAGAAGAAAAGAAACAAGGGTGGCTCGAGCTGGCCTTGAACTCTGCGCAAACCGACTTTCCGGGCCGTGCCACAGCCTGATGAGCCACCGAGCACCCACAGGTTATTCTCATCCATCTTCCGCCATTTAGACTCAATCAGTGTGCTTAATATTTGGTTTAATTAAACTTATAAGCTGGATCCGGTGGATACAAATTGGGCACTCACATCAAAGGCTAGGGCAGGGGTGGGGCTGGGGTTCACAGCTAGAGCACTTCCAACAGCTTATTTATTAACCTGGGAGGTTTTTATTTAAAGTAATCACTTAACTATGCACACTGAAATCATTGTCCCAAGTCCCTCCTCTTTTTTCCTTATTCAGGGAAGAAAGAAGAAAAGAAACAAGGGTGGCTCGAGCTGGCCTTGAACTCTGCGCAAACCGACTTTCCGGGCCGTGCCACAGCCTGATGAGCCACCGAGCACCCACAGGTTATTCTCATCCATCTTCCGCCATTTAGACTCAATCAGTGTGCTTAATATTTGGTTTAATTAAACTTATAAGCTGGATCCGGTGGATACAAATTGGGCACTCACATCAAAGGCTAGGGCAGGGGTGGGGCTGGGGTTCACAGCTAGAGCACTTCCAACAGCTTATTTATTAACCTGGGAGGTTTTTATTTAAAGTAATCACTTAACTATGCACACTGAAATCATTGTCCCAAGTCCCTCCTCTTTTTTCCTTATTCAGGGAAGAAAGAAGAAAAGAAACAAGGGTGGCTCGAGCTGGCCTTGAACTCTGCGCAAACCGACTTTCCGGGCCGTGCCACAGCCTGATGAGCCACCGAGCACCCACAGGTTATTCTCATCCATCTTCCGCCATTTAGACTCAATCAGTGTGCTTAATATTTGGTTTAATTAAACTTATAAGCTGGATCCGGTGGATACAAATTGGGCACTCACATCAAAGGCTAGGGCAGGGGTGGGGCTGGGGTTCACAGCTAGAGCACTTCCAACAGCTTATTTATTAACCTGGGAGGTTTTTATTTAAAGTAATCACTTAACTATGCACACTGAAATCATTGTCCCAAGTCCCTCCTCTTTTTTCCTTATTCAGGGAAGAAAGAAGAAAAGAAACAAGGGTGGCTCGAGCTGGCCTTGAACTCTGCGCAAACCGACTTTCCGGGCCGTGCCACAGCCTGATGAGCCACCGAGCACCCACAGGTTATTCTCATCCATCTTCCGCCATTTAGACTCAATCAGTGTGCTTAATATTTGGTTTAATTAAACTTATAAGCTGGATCCGGTGGATACAAATTGGGCACTCACATCAAAGGCTAGGGCAGGGGTGGGGCTGGGGTTCACAGCTAGAGCACTTCCAACAGCTTATTTATTAACCTGGGAGGTTTTTATTTAAAGTAATCACTTAACTATGCACACTGAAATCATTGTCCCAAGTCCCTCCTCTTTTTTCCTTATTCAGGGAAGAAAGAAGAAAAGAAACAAGGGTGGCTCGAGCTGGCCTTGAACTCTGCGCAAACCGACTTTCCGGGCCGTGCCACAGCCTGATGAGCCACCGAGCACCCACAGGTTATTCTCATCCATCTTCCGCCATTTAGACTCAATCAGTGTGCTTCATATTTGGTTTAATTAAACTTATAAGCTGGATCCGGTGGATACAAATTGGGCACTCACATCAAAGGCTAGGGCAGGGGTGGGGCTGGGGTTCACAGCTAGAGCACTTCCAACAGCTTATTTATTAACCTGGGAGGTTTTTATTTAAAGTAATCACTTAACTATGCACACTGAAATCATTGTCCCAAGTCCCTCCTCTTTTTTCCTTATTCAGGGAAGAAAGAAGAAAAGAAACAAGGGTGGCTCGAGCTGGCCTTGAACTCTGCGCAAACCGACTTTCCGGGCCGTGCCACAGCCTGATGAGCCACCGAGCACCCACAGGTTATTCTCATCCATCTTCCGCCATTTAGACTCAATCAGTGTGCTTAATATTTGGTTTAATTAAACTTATAAGCTGGATCCGGTGGATACAAATTGGGCACTCACATCAAAGGCTAGGGCAGGGGTGGGGCTGGGGTTCACAGCTAGAGCACTTCCAACAGCTTATTTATTAACCTGGGAGGTTTTTATTTAAAGTAATCACTTAACTATGCACACTGAAATCATTGTCCCAAGTCCCTCCTCTTTTTTCCTTATTCAGGGAAGAAAGAAGAAAAGAAACAAGGGTGGCTCGAGCTGGCCTTGAACTCTGCGCAAACCGACTTTCCGGGCCGTGCCACAGCCTGATGAGCCACCGAGCACCCACAGGTTATTCTCATCCATCTTCCGCCATTTAGACTCAATCAGTGTGCTTAATATTTGGTTTAATTAAACTTATAAGCTGGATCCGGTGGATACAAATTGGGCACTCACATCAAAGGCTAGGGCAGGGGTGGGGCTGGGGTTCACAGCTAGAGCACTTCCAACAGCTTATTTATTAACCTGGGAGGTTTTTATTTAAAGTAATCACTTAACTATGCACACTGAAATCATTGTCCCAAGTCCCTCCTCTTTTTTCCTTATTCAGGGAAGAAAGAAGAAAAGAAACAAGGGTGGCTCGAGCTGGCCTTGAACTCTGCGCAAACCGACTTTCCGGGCCGTGCCACAGCCTGATGAGCCACCGAGCACCCACAGGTTATTCTCATCCATCTTCCGCCATTTAGACTCAATCAGTGTGCTTAATATTTGGTTTAATTAAACTTATAAGCTGGATCCGGTGGATACAAATTGGGCACTCACATCAAAGGCTAGGGCAGGGGTGGGGCTGGGGTTCACAGCTAGAGCACTTCCAACAGCTTATTTATTAACCTGGGAGGTTTTTATTTAAAGTAATCACTTAACTATGCACACTGAAATCATTGTCCCAAGTCCCTCCTCTTTTTTCCTTATTCAGGGAAGAAAGAAGAAAAGAAACAAGGGTGGCTCGAGCTGGCCTTGAACTCTGCGCAAACCGACTTTCCGGGCCGTGCCACAGCCTGATGAGCCACCGAGCACCCACAGGTTATTCTCATCCATCTTCCGCCATTTAGACTCAATCAGTGTGCTTAATATTTGGTTTAATTAAACTTATAAGCTGGATCCGGTGGATACAAATTGGGCACTCACATCAAAGGCTAGGGCAGGGGTGGGGCTGGGGTTCACAGCTAGAGCACTTCCAACAGCTTATTTATTAACCTGGGAGGTTTTTATTTAAAGTAATCACTTAACTATGCACACTGAAATCATTGTCCCAAGTCCCTCCTCTTTTTTCCTTATTCAGGGAAGAAAGAAGAAAAGAAACAAGGGTGGCTCGAGCTGGCCTTGAACTCTGCGCAAACCGACTTTCCGGGCCGTGCCACAGCCTGATGAGCCACCGAGCACCCACAGGTTATTCTCATCCATCTTCCGCCATTTAGACTCAATCAGTGTGCTTCATATTTGGTTTAATTAAACTTATAAGCTGGATCCGGTGGATACAAATTGGGCACTCACATCAAGGGCTAGGGCAGGGGTGGGGTGGGGTTCACAGCTAGAGCACTTCCAACAGCTTATTTATTAACCTGGGAGGTTTTTATTTAAAGTAATCACTTAACTATGCACACTGAAATCATTGTCCCAAGTCCCTCCTCTTTTTTCCTTATTCAGGGAAGAAAGAAGAAAAGAAACAAGGGTGGCTCGAGCTGGCCTTGAACTCTGCGCAAACCGACTTTCCGGGCCGTGCCACAGCCTGATGAGCCACCGAGCACCCACAGGTTATTCTCATCCATCTTCCGCCATTTAGACTCAATCAGTGTGCTTAATATTTGGTTTAATTAAACTTATAAGCTGGATCCGGTGGATACAAATTGGGCACTCACATCAAAGGCTAGGGCAGGGGTGGGGCTGGGGTTCACAGCTAGAGCACTTCCAACAGCTTATTTATTAACCTGGGAGGTTTTTATTTAAAGTAATCACTTAACTATGCACACTGAAATCATTGTCCCAAGTCCCTCCTCTTTTTTCCTTATTCAGGGAAGAAAGAAGAAAAGAAACAAGGGTGGCTCGAGCTGGCCTTGAACTCTGCGCAAACCGACTTTCCGGGCCGTGCCACAGCCTGATGAGCCACCGAGCACCCACAGGTTATTCTCATCCATCTTCCGCCATTTAGACTCAATCAGTGTGCTTAATATTTGGTTTAATTAAACTTATAAGCTGGATCCGGTGGATACAAATTGGGCACTCACATCAAAGGCTAGGGCAGGGGTGGGGCTGGGGTTCACAGCTAGAGCACTTCCAACAGCTTATTTATTAACCTGGGAGGTTTTTATTTAAAGTAATCACTTAACTATGCACACTGAAATCATTGTCCCAAGTCCCTCCTCTTTTTTCCTTATTCAGGGAAGAAAGAAGAAAAGAAACAAGGGTGGCTCGAGCTGGCCTTGAACTCTGCGCAAACCGACTTTCCGGGCCGTGCCACAGCCTGATGAGCCACCGAGCACCCACAGGTTATTCTCATCCATCTTCCGCCATTTAGACTCAATCAGTGTGCTTAATATTTGGTTTAATTAAACTTATAAGCTGGATCCGGTGGATACAAATTGGGCACTCACATCAAAGGCTAGGGCAGGGGTGGGGCTGGGGTTCACAGCTAGAGCACTTCCAACAGCTTATTTATTAACCTGGGAGGTTTTTATTTAAAGTAATCACTTAACTATGCACACTGAAATCATTGTCCCAAGTCCCTCCTCTTTTTTCCTTATTCAGGGAAGAAAGAAGAAAAGAAACAAGGGTGGCTCGAGCTGGCCTTGAACTCTGCGCAAACCGACTTTCCGGGCCGTGCCACAGCCTGATGAGCCACCGAGCACCCACAGGTTATTCTCATCCATCTTCCGCCATTTAGACTCAATCAGTGTGCTTAATATTTGGTTTAATTAAACTTATAAGCTGGATCCGGTGGATACAAATTGGGCACTCACATCAAAGGCTAGGGCAGGGGTGGGGCTGGGGTTCACAGCTAGAGCACTTCCAACAGCTTATTTATTAACCTGGGAGGTTTTTATTTAAAGTAATCACTTAACTATGCACACTGAAATCATTGTCCCAAGTCCCTCCTCTTTTTTCCTTATTCAGGGAAGAAAGAAGAAAAGAAACAAGGGTGGCTCGAGCTGGCCTTGAACTCTGCGCAAACCGACTTTCCGGGCCGTGCCACAGCCTGATGAGCCACCGAGCACCCACAGGTTATTCTCATCCATCTTCCGCCATTTAGACTCAATCAGTGTGCTTCATATTTGGTTTAATTAAACTTATAAGCTGGATCCGGTGGATACAAATTGGGCACTCACATCAAGGGCTAGGGCAGGGGTGGGGCTGGGGTTCACAGCTAGAGCACTTCCAACAGCTTATTTATTAACCTGGGAGGTTTTTATTTAAAGTAATCACTTAACTATGCACACTGAAATCATTGTCCCAAGTCCCTCCTCTTTTTTCCTTATTCAGGGAAGAAAGAAGAAAAGAAACAAGGGTGGCTCGAGCTGGCCTTGAACTCTGCGCAAACCGACTTTCCGGGCCGTGCCACAGCCTGATGAGCCACCGAGCACCCACAGGTTATTCTCATCCATCTTCCGCCATTTAGACTCAATCAGTGTGCTTAATATTTGGTTTAATTAAACTTATAAGCTGGATCCGGTGGATACAAATTGGGCACTCACATCAAAGGCTAGGGCAGGGGTGGGGCTGGGGTTCACAGCTAGAGCACTTCCAACAGCTTATTTATTAACCTGGGAGGTTTTTATTTAAAGTAATCACTTAACTATGCACACTGAAATCATTGTCCCAAGTCCCTCCTCTTTTTTCCTTATTCAGGGAAGAAAGAAGAAAAGAAACAAGGGTGGCTCGAGCTGGCCTTGAACTCTGCGCAAACCGACTTTCCGGGCCGTGCCACAGCCTGATGAGCCACCGAGCACCCACAGGTTATTCTCATCCATCTTCCGCCATTTAGACTCAATCAGTGTGCTTAATATTTGGTTTAATTAAACTTATAAGCTGGATCCGGTGGATACAAATTGGGCACTCACATCAAAGGCTAGGGCAGGGGTGGGGCTGGGGTTCACAGCTAGAGCACTTCCAACAGCTTATTTATTAACCTGGGAGGTTTTTATTTAAAGTAATCACTTAACTATGCACACTGAAATCATTGTCCCAAGTCCCTCCTCTTTTTTCCTTATTCAGGGAAGAAAGAAGAAAAGAAACAAGGGTGGCTCGAGCTGGCCTTGAACTCTGCGCAAACCGACTTTCCGGGCCGTGCCACAGCCTGATGAGCCACCGAGCACCCACAGGTTATTCTCATCCATCTTCCGCCATTTAGACTCAATCAGTGTGCTTAATATTTGGTTTAATTAAACTTATAAGCTGGATCCGGTGGATACAAATTGGGCACTCACATCAAAGGCTAGGGCAGGGGTGGGGCTGGGGTTCACAGCTAGAGCACTTCCAACAGCTTATTTATTAACCTGGGAGGTTTTTATTTAAAGTAATCACTTAACTATGCACACTGAAATCATTGTCCCAAGTCCCTCCTCTTTTTTCCTTATTCAGGGAAGAAAGAAGAAAAGAAACAAGGGTGGCTCGAGCTGGCCTTGAACTCTGCGCAAACCGACTTTCCGGGCCGTGCCACAGCCTGATGAGCCACCGAGCACCCACAGGTTATTCTCATCCATCTTCCGCCATTTAGACTCAATCAGTGTGCTTAATATTTGGTTTAATTAAACTTATAAGCTGGATCCGGTGGATACAAATTGGGCACTCACATCAAAGGCTAGGGCAGGGGTGGGGCTGGGGTTCACAGCTAGAGCACTTCCAACAGCTTATTTATTAACCTGGGAGGTTTTTATTTAAAGTAATCACTTAACTATGCACACTGAAATCATTGTCCCAAGTCCCTCCTCTTTTTTCCTTATTCAGGGAAGAAAGAAGAAAAGAAACAAGGGTGGCTCGAGCTGGCCTTGAACTCTGCGCAAACCGACTTTCCGGGCCGTGCCACAGCCTGATGAGCCACCGAGCACCCACAGGTTATTCTCATCCATCTTCCGCCATTTAGACTCAATCAGTGTGCTTAATATTTGGTTTAATTAAACTTATAAGCTGGATCCGGTGGATACAAATTGGGCACTCACATCAAAGGCTAGGGCAGGGGTGGGGCTGGGGTTCACAGCTAGAGCACTTCCAACAGCTTATTTATTAACCTGGGAGGTTTTTATTTAAAGTAATCACTTAACTATGCACACTGAAATCATTGTCCCAAGTCCCTCCTCTTTTTTCCTTATTCAGGGAAGAAAGAAGAAAAGAAACAAGGGTGGCTCGAGCTGGCCTTGAACTCTGCGCAAACCGACTTTCCGGGCCGTGCCACAGCCTGATGAGCCACCGAGCACCCACAGGTTATTCTCATCCATCTTCCGCCATTTAGACTCAATCAGTGTGCTTAATATTTGGTTTAATTAAACTTATAAGCTGGATCCGGTGGATACAAATTGGGCACTCACATCAAAGGCTAGGGCAGGGGTGGGGCTGGGGTTCACAGCTAGAGCACTTCCAACAGCTTATTTATTAACCTGGGAGGTTTTTATTTAAAGTAATCACTTAACTATGCACACTGAAATCATTGTCCCAAGTCCCTCCTCTTTTTTCCTTATTCAGGGAAGAAAGAAGAAAAGAAACAAGGGTGGCTCGAGCTGGCCTTGAACTCTGCGCAAACCGACTTTCCGGGCCGTGCCACAGCCTGATGAGCCACCGAGCACCCACAGGTTATTCTCATCCATCTTCCGCCATTTAGACTCAATCAGTGTGCTTCATATTTGGTTTAATTAAACTTATAAGCTGGATCCGGTGGATACAAATTGGGCACTCACATCAAAGGCTAGGGCAGGGGTGGGGCTGGGGTTCACAGCTAGAGCACTTCCAACAGCTTATTTATTAACCTGGGAGGTTTTTATTTAAAGTAATCACTTAACTATGCACACTGAAATCATTGTCCCAAGTCCCTCCTCTTTTTTCCTTATTCAGGGAAGAAAGAAGAAAAGAAACAAGGGTGGCTCGAGCTGGCCTTGAACTCTGCGCAAACCGACTTTCCGGGCCGTGCCACAGCCTGATGAGCCACCGAGCACCCACAGGTTATTCTCATCCATCTTCCGCCATTTAGACTCAATCAGTGTGCTTCATATTTGGTTTAATTAAACTTATAAGCTGGATCCGGTGGATACAAATTGGGCACTCACATCAAGGGCTAGGGCAGGGGTGGGGCTGGGGTTCACAGCTAGAGCACTTCCAACAGCTTATTTATTAACCTGGGAGGTTTTTATTTAAAGTAATCACTTAACTATGCACACTGAAATCATTGTCCCAAGTCCCTCCTCTTTTTTCCTTATTCAGGGAAGAAAGAAGAAAAGAAACAAGGGTGGCTCGAGCTGGCCTTGAACTCTGCGCAAACCGACTTTCCGGGCCGTGCCACAGCCTGATGAGCCACCGAGCACCCACAGGTTATTCTCATCCATCTTCCGCCATTTAGACTCAATCAGTGTGCTTCATATTTGGTTTAATTAAACTTATAAGCTGGATCCGGTGGATACAAATTGGGCACTCACATCAAGGGCTAGGGCAGGGGTGGGGCTGGGGTTCACAGCTAGAGCACTTCCAACAGCTTATTTATTAACCTGGGAGGTTTTTATTTAAAGTAATCACTTAACTATGCACACTGAAATCATTGTCCCAAGTCCCTCCTCTTTTTTCCTTATTCAGGGAAGAAAGAAGAAAAGAAACAAGGGTGGCTCGAGCTGGCCTTGAACTCTGCGCAAACCGACTTTCCGGGCCGTGCCACAGCCTGATGAGCCACCGAGCACCCACAGGTTATTCTCATCCATCTTCCGCCATTTAGACTCAATCAGTGTGCTTAATATTTGGTTTAATTAAACTTATAAGCTGGATCCGGTGGATACAAATTGGGCACTCACATCAAGGGCTAGGGCAGGGGTGGGGCTGGGGTTCACAGCTAGAGCACTTCCAACAGCTTATTTATTAACCTGGGAGGTTTTTATTTAAAGTAATCACTTAACTATGCACACTGAAATCATTGTCCCAAGTCCCTCCTCTTTTTTCCTTATTCAGGGAAGAAAGAAGAAAAGAAACAAGGGTGGCTCGAGCTGGCCTTGAACTCTGCGCAAACCGACTTTCCGGGCCGTGCCACAGCCTGATGAGCCACCGAGCACCCACAGGTTATTCTCATCCATCTTCCGCCATTTAGACTCAATCAGTGTGCTTCATATTTGGTTTAATTAAACTTATAAGCTGGATCCGGTGGATACAAATTGGGCACTCACATCAAGGGCTAGGGCAGGGCTGGGGCTGGGGTTCACAGCTAGAGCACTTCCAACAGCTTATTTATTAACCTGGGAGGTTTTTATTTAAAGTAATCACTTAACTATGCACACTGAAATCATTGTCCCAAGTCCCTCCTCTTTTTTCCTTATTCAGGGAAGAAAGAAGAAAAGAAACAAGGGTGGCTCGAGCTGGCCTTGAACTCTGCGCAAACCGACTTTCCGGGCCGTGCCACAGCCTGATGAGCCACCGAGCACCCACAGGTTATTCTCATCCATCTTCCGCCATTTAGACTCAATCAGTGTGCTTAATATTTGGTTTAATTAAACTTATAAGCTGGATCCGGTGGATACAAATTGGGCACTCACATCAAAGGCTAGGGCAGGGGTGGGGCTGGGGTTCACAGCTAGAGCACTTCCAACAGCTTATTTATTAACCTGGGAGGTTTTTATTTAAAGTAATCACTTAACTATGCACACTGAAATCATTGTCCCAAGTCCCTCCTCTTTTTTCCTTATTCAGGGAAGAAAGAAGAAAAGAAACAAGGGTGGCTCGAGCTGGCCTTGAACTCTGCGCAAACCGACTTTCCGGGCCGTGCCACAGCCTGATGAGCCACCGAGCACCCACAGGTTATTCTCATCCATCTTCCGCCATTTAGACTCAATCAGTGTGCTTAATATTTGGTTTAATTAAACTTATAAGCTGGATCCGGTGGATACAAATTGGGCACTCACATCAAAGGCTAGGGCAGGGGTGGGGCTGGGGTTCACAGCTAGAGCACTTCCAACAGCTTATTTATTAACCTGGGAGGTTTTTATTTAAAGTAATCACTTAACTATGCACACTGAAATCATTGTCCCAAGTCCCTCCTCTTTTTTCCTTATTCAGGGAAGAAAGAAGAAAAGAAACAAGGGTGGCTCGAGCTGGCCTTGAACTCTGCGCAAACCGACTTTCCGGGCCGTGCCACAGCCTGATGAGCCACCGAGCACCCACAGGTTATTCTCATCCATCTTCCGCCATTTAGACTCAATCAGTGTGCTTAATATTTGGTTTAATTAAACTTATAAGCTGGATCCGGTGGATACAAATTGGGCACTCACATCAAAGGCTAGGGCAGGGGTGGGGCTGGGGTTCACAGCTAGAGCACTTCCAACAGCTTATTTATTAACCTGGGAGGTTTTTATTTAAAGTAATCACTTAACTATGCACACTGAAATCATTGTCCCAAGTCCCTCCTCTTTTTTCCTTATTCAGGGAAGAAAGAAGAAAAGAAACAAGGGTGGCTCGAGCTGGCCTTGAACTCTGCGCAAACCGACTTTCCGGGCCGTGCCACAGCCTGATGAGCCACCGAGCACCCACAGGTTATTCTCATCCATCTTCCGCCATTTAGACTCAATCAGTGTGCTTAATATTTGGTTTAATTAAACTTATAAGCTGGATCCGGTGGATACAAATTGGGCACTCACATCAAAGGCTAGGGCAGGGGTGGGGCTGGGGTTCACAGCTAGAGCACTTCCAACAGCTTATTTATTAACCTGGGAGGTTTTTATTTAAAGTAATCACTTAACTATGCACACTGAAATCATTGTCCCAAGTCCCTCCTCTTTTTTCCTTATTCAGGGAAGAAAGAAGAAAAGAAACAAGGGTGGCTCGAGCTGGCCTTGAACTCTGCGCAAACCGACTTTCCGGGCCGTGCCACAGCCTGATGAGCCACCGAGCACCCACAGGTTATTCTCATCCATCTTCCGCCATTTAGACTCAATCAGTGTGCTTAATATTTGGTTTAATTAAACTTATAAGCTGGATCCGGTGGATACAAATTGGGCACTCACATCAAAGGCTAGGGCAGGGGTGGGGCTGGGGTTCACAGCTAGAGCACTTCCAACAGCTTATTTATTAACCTGGGAGGTTTTTATTTAAAGTAATCACTTAACTATGCACACTGAAATCATTGTCCCAAGTCCCTC
>JAQNBH010000001.1:848645-874069 GCA_028752905.1 Cladorhizidae sp. MBARI D1340-BT2 | reverse complement strand
ACCATAACTAGGCTTAGTTCTAATCTTACCATAGCTACCCATCTCTAACCCTACCATAGCTAGCTAATCCTAGCTCTAGTCCTAGCATAGCTAGCCCCAGCTCTATCTACCTTATGCTCTAGCCCTACTATAGCTAGCCCCAGCTCTACCTACCCTACCATAGTTAGCCCTAGCACTAACCGTACCATAGCTAGCCCTGGCTCTAACCCTACCATAGCTAGCCCTAGCTCTAACCCTACCATAGCTAGCCCTAGCTCTAACCCTACCATAGCTAGCCCTAGCTCTAACCCTACCACAGCTAGCCCTGGCTCTAACCCTACCACAGCCAGCCCTGGCTCTAACCCTACTACAGCTAGCCCTAGCTCTAATAGTTCCATACAGTACAAGTCAAAAAACACTTAGTGTTGCATTTAAACCCAACGTACTTGCAACCGTCTGAAAAAGAACGCACAAAACGTTTATGAATTATTTGGAGGAATAGATTGTTAGGGAGTTGCATGTGGCAGTCTTGGCAGTTAGTAACTTCTAGCAAGAGGATGGTTTATTCAACTTACAAGAATCAGAGTATTTTATATCTTCATTTTAGAGGATTGAAGGCACCGACTATTGTTGTGATCTTGGAGAAGGAGGATATGGCAACGACGCAGGGCTTAGCACTGTAATAAAACCTGCACGATATCCACACGGGGGTCTGGTGGCAGGAGAAGCAAGATAATGGCAGCCGTCTAAGAGATTGTCGAAGAGAAAATGTAAACTGACGACAAGACAACTGCCCACCAGCTGCACGAGCTGCTCAGCAGCAAAGACCACCCATTGTCGCTGCAGACCATCCTGCAATGGATGGACTTTTCGGGGCATCTCCTACTGCCAGTTGATATGGGACATAAACAAGGTTCCTGTTAGTCTTGTAAGCATCGGATGCTTAAGGCTTTATACTGACTTAGTTTAGCTCATAGAGAGACTGGCTTAGAAGGCTAACTGGGACAGCTTCATGGCACTGCTACTCGCTTGCTACACATGGGAGGTGTCTACTAACTTCAGGTTTAAGCTGTTGAACATGCCAAAAGTTTATGCTGAAGCCTGAATGCCCTCCCAGTTGATGTAGTGGCTGTTAGTTGTAGCACTTTCTTAGCAATAGCGGAAATATTTTGCTCATAAAGAAACTCTCAACTTTCACTCTGCAGGTATCTCCCAGCAAGGTGCCTCATAGCACTTTGCTATGAGGCACAACAAGCGCAGGGTCCTCCTCCATGGTCCCAAAGACCAATAATAGATTCTTTTTCCTCTCGGATAACTTAGGTTGGACAAACAATTCCGAGCCACAGTGAAACAAAGTCTCTAATCTAAGCCAAGGCTGCTAGACCAACTACCTGATTGAGCTAGTACTTGGAGCCTACAATATTAACCGTCTAATCTAAGCCAAGGCTGCTAGACCTACTACCTTGTTGAGCTAGTACTTGGAACCTTCAATATTAACCCTCTATTCTAAGCCAAGGCTGCTAGACCTACTACCTGGATGAGCTGGCACTTGGAGCCTAAAATATTAGCTCCCTGTTTTTGGTGTTGTTGTTTCAACATGAAATATCTACATTAGGTCATTGTACGTTTTTTGTTATTCTTGATAGGAAATAAGCTAGCTCCTTGACTGCCTGGTCATGGGCCAGTATTGGGCCCTGCCGGTTCTTAGCTAGCTAGAAAAAAGGAAAATAGCTTTATTCATACAAAAATTGCCAGAGACCAACCAGTATTCTATTTGTTCCAACTACCAAAAACAAACAAAGTTCTAACAGTAGAGGCCAAAAAACACTTTACGTACCGTTGCATTGGATTTACGTTCAACGCAGAATCGTTTCATAAGAAACGCTCAAGCAATGCTCAAGGAACGTATTGTGAGTGCAACGCTCGAACCACTATTTAATTACCCGCAACGTGCAATCAACTTTCGGTATCCTACACCACGTCTACGATAGAGCGCATAAAGTCAGTCGGCCTACTGTTGATCACTGTTTGGTTTTGTCGCAGCTTATAATTTGATTTGTCCTGGGAACGGCTCACAGAAGAACTCTCTCTGCTACCTTCGCTCTAAGCATTAAGTGTAATACTAGGTACAAGTCCAATGGCTTGTACCTCTAGCGCCTATCTGTAGTGGTGACCCAGCCTTTACTTCAGTCTAGTTGTTAGTGTTATTTAGTAACGTTCAAGAAAACAAAACCGGGAAAAAACTAAAAGCTAGCACATTGAGTGGAACCAGTAATGATAATTATACAGACTATTCTTTGGTCTTCTGACAGAATGAAAGTTCTGCGTGGCTGTACCAAGCAGCAATGTCTTATGGGCCTCCTCATTGGGAGTGGGAGGTCAAGGCAGGGAGGGTGTGATATACAAAGGCAAGATTTCAGCTATTGGATCAAATTCTTTAAATCAAATTCAGGTGTGATTTACTATTTTGAAATGTAGTTACCAGGCAGCCATGGTGGAGCTCGAGGAAGAATGCAAGCCTGTCATGGAAGACGAGGATAACAGTTCTACACTCTCTACATCTGTGGTGGTGGGGTCAGTGGGGGTCAGGACTGGACTTGTTCGATAACTATATATGTACTTGTTTTGAAATTATATATCTACTTATTGATAATTTGAAGGGAATAAAACACCTCCAGTACCACCCAAACACACAAAAGTTTTGCCAACTTGATGTCAAGAAACATTGCTTGGCAAGTGATTTTCAAATAAACCTCCCTGCAGCCCAACCCTCCAGGTGTCTAATCTACTTCTGACATACAGTTAATAGAAATTGTATTATTCTGTCCACCAATTCAGCTTTGGATTTGGGCTTCACTTCTCTCCTGGTGTACTCCTTCAACTCGTGTCACAGGTTTTCAATGGGGTTGGCATCTGGAAACTCAGGAGGTCCTCCATCAATTTATATCGAACAACTCCTTAGCTAGCCTGGATGTACTGTATGTTTGGGGTCAGTGTCCTGCATAAAGCGGTGATGGGGGCAAACATCCTTCACGAAGGGTAAAAGGGTCTGGTGAAAATTTTGAACAAAAAGTGGGGCTCTCATACTAACGGACCAACATGCACCTTCACCAAATGTTTCATGCTATAATCAAATAAACAGAGATTTAAAACACCTGAGTATACCATAAATCTCCTTATTGCATAACCACAATACAACATAAACCATATCTTGGCTTGTTCTTTCGTGCCCACCTTATACCAAAAAGCCTATGTGTTTCCAATTGAACTGTGCACTTGTCTGTCCATTGGCTGCCTCTTCAAGATTCTGCCAGTCTCACTCAAATCTTTTGACCTAGGATAGGGATAGATGATACCGCTATTGATCATAGGCATTTACATGAGTCACTATACCAATTCACCAGTGGTCTATATCAATATCTTGCCATAGTCTTAAGGCATAACATCTACAAAGTGCCTAAACTATATATGTATATATATATATATATTTTTTTTAAATCCAATGGCTTATCCCAATCGGCACATTGGCTCTAGGGCAGATCCATGAGAAGTGAAACCAAGGGCTAAAATTTGAAAACTGTTTTTATTCCAATAGATTTGATATCATTGGAAAGGAAAAAGCATCTAGTTTAAGAATATATAACTATATTTGCAATAACTCTAGTTAACAAAAAGTTATAGTCCTTTTTGGTTGAGTAACCATAGCTAACGTTAAAGATTGCTACTTTTGCTTGTAGCATGTCATAAGTAATTTCTATGGAAGTTAGATACTTCTCTTCAGCAAAATAGGTTAATTGACCAGTTCTACGCTTTTTTAAGATAAGGTGTGCATTAAAAATATCTTATTATGAAAATTTTCACTTTTATTACGCATTCTGTCATGATTTCATTGGCATGTACATCCGTCACAAAACATATTCTTAATTTTTTATAGCATAAATTCTTCTTATTATTATTTATTTGTTTGAGGCTATCAATAAGCTTCCTAATAGACACATTTTCAGCTATTTAGTTTCAGATTTGAACTTTGAATAAAACCAGAAAGTGTGTGACGGACGTACAATATTTGTGTACGTCCGTCACGTATGTATGTCATAGTAAATATGATGTTTACTATGCAGTTATCACTGAAGAAATGGGCAGCTTTGTTGGCATGGGAACATACCAAACTCCAAATAATATTGTAGAGAAAGAAAAGCACTGTTTTTTCCTGTTTAATGATAGAGCACTAAGTAAGGAAGAGGGAGGTGTTTGGGGTCTTACCTGCATGCTGCACACTAGCTTGTAGGCATAGGGGAAATATGCTAGCATAATTTTGGGAATAATATATAGGAGTGTCAGAGCATCAGATATAATTGGGCAGAATTTTTGAGAATAATAGAAGTACGATCTTCAAGAATACCTATAACAGCTGTTATAAATAC
Source organism: Cladorhizidae sp. MBARI D1340-BT2 (assembly GCA_028752905.1). NCBI lineage: Eukaryota > Metazoa > Porifera > Demospongiae > Poecilosclerida > Cladorhizidae > Cladorhizidae sp. MBARI D1340-BT2. The sequence goes on along the minus strand of JAQNBH010000001.1, from coordinate 869,666 downwards.
TTAGATTTGTAACCTTTTGTTCTAAACTTCGTTTTGCAACATTTTGTTATAAAATTCATCAATTTTCATAAGCATAATTGGGAATAATGGAAATAATAGTAAATTGGTGTATAGAATAATAGGTAGATTTTGGAGAGCACATTTCCCCTAGCCCTATAAACTTGCTTGCTATAGACAATGCTAGACTTGTGGTAACCTTTTTACAAGTAAAGTGTTAATTACTGTAATGCATGCAATAACATGGCACCTTGCTGGCTAGATGTCATGTGATCCATGGCACATGTCACATCTAGAATGTTCTGACAATCCCAAGAGAAAAAAAGTTAGCTAAACTATCTGAGTTTGAGTTACCATGCTATCTAAGGAAAGGCAGGCCAAGATGAGGACAAATATCAAGAAGGACAATGAAGCTTATAAAACTTACCTCAAGAAAGAGAAGCAAAGGAAAGCAGCACAACGATCAGCAGAAAGGGATGTATTAACTACAGCTGAAGTAGAGTAGCACCATTTGAAAGAAAGACAACGTATTAGAGACTTCGTGCCAAACAGAAATCACAAACTCAAGGAGAGTCAAGCCAACCACTGATGTCAACTCCTTATCGCGCTCCACTCAAGAAAAAGGTAAAGCTTTGAAAAGAGCACACACTTCACTGCATTCATCACCTCGAAATAAACGGTATGTAGTGGAATCCTTAGCAAAAGAACTTGGGCTAAGTGTGGACAGTTCCCCATTGTCATATGCATGCAATTATGGTGCACTCAGTGAGTATACGAAGAAAGTAGTTCATGCTTTCTATAGCAGCAATGATATTACTTGGCAGGCTCCAGGACACAAAGACAGGGTAATAATCAGAGAAATGAATACAGAAGATGCAAAAGTTAAAAGAACTGAGCAGGTGTGAATGACTGATACATGCTGATGTCACTGAGAGAAGCTTACATTAAATTTAGTGGAAGTAATGCCAACACAAAGATTGCACTCAGTAAATTCTGTGAGTTAAGCCCAAAGAATGTGAAGTTGTTTGACCATATACCTCAACATGTTTGTGTATGTTCTTACCATGAGAATATACGCCTTCTGCTAGTTGCACTAAACAAATATACAATACTTTTGGTTGATTTTCCGGGCTTCATCAAACAAATTACATGTGACTCGTCCAAAAAGAGTGTATGAGCAGCTAGTGCAGAGACTGTGAAGATCTTATTGACAACTTTGCACAAAGGAATCCAACTGACACTGTGAGATACCAGCAATGGCAGAACAATGACAAAACAGAGAAAGTTGACATCATAGGCACCATGAGTGATGTTTATGCTGAATTGAAAAGGCAACTGAGGGATTTCTTGACTCACACTTGTGTCAAGCGCAAGCAGGCTGCTCACATGGATACTTTTATTTCAAAGTGTGATGGTGAAATGTCGTGTTACAAGCAGATTTCTCCGAGAATGCTACAATAGCTAGTCAAAATGAGACACAATCAGCACATTGGAGCCACGGTCAGCCAAGATTTTTTACAGCACATGCTTGGATCAAGAAAGACGAAAAAGAAAGTTTTGTCCTTGTGTCAGATGATCTAACTCATACGAAGTACAGTGTCTATTTCTTCATGGAGTACATCTTGAAGCACCTTAGGGAGAAGTTTCGATCGATTAAGGTGCTAAATATATATTCAGCGATGGTGAGTTCAAACAAAGATTTTTCTTCTCGAACTTGCACTACTGGGAGCAAGATCACCACCTAAAGCTTGCATGGATGGTAAAGGTGTGGTGGTTGGACTTGGGGGAACAGTCAAAAGAGCAGTGTGGAGGCATGTTAGAAGTGGGCAAGTGCACATAACAATAGCACAGGAGTATGCTGATGTAGCTGAACAGCGTAACCCCAAAATACATGTACAATTTATTGCTAAGGGAGACATCGACTAAGTAAAGCCACAATTAGATGCTAAATGGGAAGGCGTGCTAGCTGTGCCCAAGACACATAAAATGCACTGCATCATTCCAAAAGGGAAAGACACGGTTATGGTTTCGGATACCTTGGATTCAAAAGAATATTCCATAGTTCCTTTAAGGAAACCTGACAGCCCAGATTCTGAGGTAGAAACAGTCGCCACATTGGACAAGTCAGAATGAGTTTTTGATGAGCAAGAAAGCACACAATCACCACAGTGGATCTGTGTGTTGGACAATGGGTGATTGTGAACCATGATGGAGAGGATTTTAATTGAGAGATTACAAGTTGCGATGGTGATGGTCAGTTTGAGGTCAGTGTGATGCACAAGAGCGACAACCATTGGAAATGGCCTAAAACAGTTGACAAGCTTCTCGACATAGTGCAAACCATCAATCCTCCCAAAGTAGCTGGACACCGTGGACAGTTTCTCTTTGATTAGCACATTTAGTTCCGAGCTGTATTGTTGCAATGTATTAATTATAAAAGATGGACATGCATAGAAATTTAATCTAGTGCATTAGTTATGAAGTGGTGATTTAATGCCCCACAAATTATGAACTTACAGCTATAACACTTTACTATGTAAATATGCCAAATTCATATCAAACAAAGTTACTTGCAACAGCATAAAAGTGGTACTGGTAATGGCAAAGACAAAGTTATTGTGTGAACTATCACTCACCTACTATAGTGGGAAACTTGGACAGTTCATTTTCCCTGAACTTATCCATGTAGGTTTTGTTATTTGTTTCAATTGTGTATGTAGCTAAAGTAATCATTCAACCTGAAAAATGAAGCTTTTTGGACAACATAATGCACTACATTTGGACTCGTACGTCCGTCACGCAAATTGGGTCCGTCCGTCACAATATGTAATAGCTATTTTTAAAGTAAAAGAAGAAATTTGAGCTAGTAAGATACTTACCCATATGTGTGATGATTATTTTGATACCAAAGACATATTTATTACTCCGCACAAGTCACAGGATTTTCAACGTAAAGAACATTAATATATAAAATCGTAATTCTCTGCGTACGTCCATCACACCCCTTTAAGGGTTTTTCCCGACTAAATAGCTAACTAATGTTCTAAGTTTTTTATTTGGTAAATACCTTTCAACAATACTTTGAATAAATAAAATATAAAATCTTTCTTATGGACCACCATATTGGGAATTAACCATCTGAGTTGTACGTACGTCACGACGGAACTGCCCATGATCATTAATTATTCCTGAAGAGAATCCCCACTTCATTGAACTGGAGGGCAGGTCTTTATTGGAACATATTACATGTATGTACATGTATGTACATTATATGTACATGTACATGCATGTACATGTTGATATGATTTGAAATCTGTGTGTGGTACTCTTACTAGAAATATGTCGGCCTACTTCAACCTGCCTCCACCTAGAATGAGCTGTTTTCAAGGTGTGAAGCATGCTCTTGAGTATAATAACTGTTGACAGTTGACAATGTCTAGACTAGAGTATTATTTGCTATCGCATAGTTCCAGGATGTGTAAGTGTGTTTGTCATGGATATAGTTCCAGGAGATGTGTAAGTGTGTTTGCCATGGATATAGTTCCAGGATGTGTAAGTGTGTTTGCCATGGATATAGTTCCAGGATGTGTAAGTGTGTTTGCCATGGATATAGTTCCAGGATGTGTAAGTGTGTTTGCCATGGATATAGTACCAGGATGTGTAAGTGTGTTTGCCATGGGTATAGTCCCAGGATGTGTAGGTGTGTTTGCCATGGATATAGTTACAGGATGTGTAAGTGTGTTTGCCATGGATATAGTTCCAGGATGTATAAGTGTGTTTGCCATGGATATAGTTCCAGGATGTGTAGGTGTCTTTGCCATGGATAGAGTTCCAGGATGTGTAAGTGTGTTTGCCATGGATATAGTTCCAGGATGTGTAAGTGTGTTTGCCATGGATATAGTTCCAGGAGATGTGTAAGTGTGTTTGCCATGGATATAGTTCCAGGATGTGTAAGTGTGTTTGCCATGGATATAGTCCCAGGATGTGTAAGTGTGTTTGCCATGGATATAGTCCCAAGATGTGTAAGTGTGTTTGCCATGGATATAGTTCCAGGATGTGTAAGTGTGTTTGCCATGGATATCGTCTCAGTATGTGTAAGTGTGTTTGCCATGGATATAGTTACAGGATGTGTAAGTATGTTTGCCATGGATATAGTTCCAGGATGTGTAAGTGTGTTTGCCATGGATATAGTTCCAGGATGTGTAAGTGTGTTTGCCATGGATATAGTCCCAGGATGTGTAAGTGTGTTTGCCATGGATATAGTTCCAGGATGTGTAAGTGTGTTTGCCATGGATATAGTTCCAGGATGTGTAAGTGTGTTTGCCATGGATATATATAGTTCCAGGATGTGTAGGTGTGTTTGCCATGAATAGAGTTCCAGGATGTGTAAGTGTGTTTGCCATGGATATAGTTCCAGGATATGTAAGTGTGTTTGCCATGGATATAGTTCCAGGATGTATAAGTGTGTTTGCCATGGATATAGTTCCAGGAGATGTGTAAGTGTGTTTGCCATGGATATAGTTCCAGGAGATGTGTAAGTGTGTTTGCCATGGATATAGTTCAAGGATGTGTAAGTGTGTTTGCCATGGATATAGTTCCAGGAAGTGTAAGTGTGTTTGCCATGGATATAGTCCCAGGATGTGTAAGTGTGTTTGCCATGGATATAGTTCCAGGATGTGTAAGTGTGTTTGCTATGGATATAGTTCCAGGATGTGTAAGTGTCTTTGCCATGGATATAGTCCCAGGATGTGTAAGTGTGTTTGCCATGGATAATAGTCCCAGGATGTGTAAGTGTGTTTGCCATGGATATAGTTCCAGGATGTGTAAGTGTGTCTACCCTGGATATCGTCCCAGGATGTGTAAGTGTGTTTGCCATGGATATAGTTCCAGGATGTGTAAGTGTGTTTGCCATGGATATAGTTCCAGGATGTGTAAGTGTGTTTGCCATGGATATAGTTCCAGGATGTGTGTGAGTATGTTTGCCATGGATATAGTTCCAGGATGTGTAAGTGTGTTTGCCATGGATATAGTTCCAGGATGTGTAAGTGTGTTTGCCATGGATATAGTTCGAGGATGTGTAAGTATGTTTGCCATGGATATAGTTCCAGGATGTGTAAGTGTATTTGCCATGGATATAGTTCCAGGATGTGTAAGTGTGTTTGCCATGGATATAGTTCCAGGATGTGTAAGTGTGTTTGCCATGGATATAGTTCCAGGATGTGTAAGTGTGTTTGCCATGGATATACATGTAGTTCCAGGATGTGTAAGTGTGTTTGCCATGGATATAGTTCCAGGATGTGTAAGTGTGTTTGCCATGGATATAGTTCCAGGATGTGTAAGTGTGTTTGCCATGGATATAGTTCCAGGATGTGTAAGTGTGTTTGCCATGGATATAGTTCCAGGATGTGTAAATGTGTTTGCTACTATTTGTGCATCTCTGGTGCAGCTCGGTAACCCGGAGGAGCAGGAGGCTGTCATATGCAAGGAACTCCAGTCATGGAGCAAGGTGTTCCTCGAGCCAGTAAGCAACCCCCAACCCCTATAACTCCTCGCACATGAAAAAATTTGTGGTGTTCATTGGTGGAGTATTCAGAATGGAAGAGACTTTGGCATGTGTGCTGGTGTAGTGAGTGATGCAGCATGTGTGCTGGTGTAGTGAGTGATGCAGCATGTGTGCTAGTGTAGTGAGTGATGCAACATGTGTGCTGGTGTAGTGAGTGATGCAGCATGTATGCTGGTGTAGTCAGTGATGCAGCATGTGTGCAGGTGTAGTGAGTGATGCAGCATGTGTGCTGGTGTAGTGAGTGATGCAGCATGTGTGCTGGTGTAGTGAGTGATGCAACATGTGTGCTAGTGTAGTCAGTGATGCAGCAAGTGTGTTAGTGTAGTCAGTGATGCAGCAAGTGTGCTGGTGTAGTGAGTGATGCAACAAGTGTGATGGTGTAGTGAGTGATGCAGCAAGTGTGCTAGTGTAGTCAGTGATGCAGCAAGTGTGCTGGTGTAGTGAGTGATGCAACATGTGTGCTGGTGTAGTCAGTGATGCAGCATGTGTGCTGGTGTAGTAAGTGATGCAGCATGTGTGCTGGTGTAGTGAGTGATGCAGCATGTGTGCTGGTGCAGTTAGTGATGCAGCATGTGTGCTGGTGTAGTGAGTGATGCAACATGTGTGCTAGTGTAGTGAGTGATGCAGCATGTGTGCTAGTGTAGTGAGTGATGCAACATGTGTGCAGGTGTAGTGAGTGATGCAGCATGTGTGCTGGTGTAGTGAGTGATGCAGCATGTGTGCAGGTGTAGTCAGTGATGCAGCAAGTGTGCTAGTGTAGTCAGTGATGGAGTGATGCAGCATGTGTGCTGGTGTAGTGAGTGATGCAACATGTGTGCTGGTGTAGTCAGTGATGCAGCATGTGTGCAGGTGTAGTCAGTGATGCAGCAAGTGTGCTGGTGTAGTGAGTGATGCAACAAGTGTGATGGTGTAGTGAGTGATGCAGCAAGTGTGCTAGTGTAGTCAGTGATGCAGCAAGTGTGCTGGTGTAGTGAGTGATGCAACATGTGTGCTGGTGTAGTCAGTGATGCAGCATGTGTGCTGGTGTAGTAAGTGATGCAGCATGTGTGCTGGTGTAGTGAGTGATGCAGCATGTGTGCTGGTGCAGTCAGTGATGCAGCATGTGTGCTGGTGTAGTGAGTGATGCAACATGTGTGCTAGTGTAGTGAGTGATGCAGCATGTGTGCTAGTGTAGTGAGTGATGCAACATGTGTGCTGGTGTAGTCAGTGATGGAGTGATGCAGCATGTGTGCTGGTGTAGTGAGTGATGCAACATGTGTGCTGGTGTAGTCAGTGATGCAGCATGTGTGCAGGTGTAGTGAGTGATGCAGCATGTGTGCAGGTGTAGTGAGTGATGCAGCATGTGTGCTGGTGTAGTGAGTGATGCAGCATGTGTGCTGGTGTAGTCAGTGATGCAGCATGTGTGCTGGTGAGGTCAGTGATGCAGCATGTGTGCTGGTGGTGTAGTACTTTTGCTTTCTTGTGGCACTGAAGTGGTTTGTAATTGGTGTACATATAACCATAGCAACCATATTGCACCCAAACGGTCATGAGGTCAGGTTCTAATCATTATTACTCTTTTGTGTTGCCCTTGAATGTTTGAAGCATTTTGGGTGGCTATGTGTTGCAACTACTAACATGCTCCATTTTCCTTGGGAGATCTACTAATGATGTGCTTGTCAATCATTATATATATATATATATATAATGATTGACAAGTAGATTTCTCAACCAGAGTGGAACAGGGCAAGCTATTTACGAGCATGTGGTCATAATTTCACAAGCTCTAGGCGAGTGGAAATACAGCTTACACGTAAGTGACTGGCATAACCTGCGATGAGCCTGTTTCCTGTACGTAAGTGATAATTCTTAATAATTAATGTACATCATGTAATAGAGTCTGACCATCCGTCTACCTGGGTTGCCACCTTCCATACCACACAGTAAGTCAACTCTAGTGGTCTTGACAGCATGTGAAGCTTTATTGCTGGCAATAACTTGCTTAACTGCTTTGTCTACAGAAAGAACTGCTTCTGCTGGCTTGGCATAATGCTTGAAAACTGTAGTTAATGACTACAGCCATGCCCAGTAGAGCATTAAATAGCAAGAGTGGAGTATGGGAGAATATCTAACCCCTTGCCTGTGAACAGCAACATATTAAATAGCAAGAGTGGAGTATGGGAGAATACCTAACCCCTTGCCTGTGTACAGCAACATATTATATAGCAAGAGTGGAGTATGGGAGAATATCTAACCCCTTGCCTGTGCACAGCAACATATTAAATAGCAAGAGTGGAGTATGGGAGAATATCTAACCCCTTGCCTGTGTACAGCAACATATTAAATAGCAAGAGTGGAGTATGGGAGAATACCTAACCCATTGCCTATGCACAGCAACATATTAAATAGCAAGAATGGAGTATGGGAGAATATCTAACCCCTATTATTATTATTATGTTGTTGTTGTTGTTGTTGTCGTCGTCATCATTATTATTATTATTATTATTATTATTATTATTAATTTTATTATTATTATTATATTATATTATTTTTAACGTACGGAAGGAATAATTGACGATCCTCCAAGGATTAAATAAATAACTCCATTGATCAGCTGCACACAACCCAATGCGAAGTGTTTCAACGCCTTGTGGTATCCAATTGTCTCAGTAATAATTCCATACAGAGCGGCAATATTGAAATGAACTGTAGGAGAGGAAGAAACAAGCACACGGCTGCTCTTAGTGAGCACATCTGCACACTCTAGCAACACTCCAACACTGTGTGGCCATGTGTGGATGGAGGCCAGGCTTCTTAGTGAGTACATCTCCACACTCTAGCAATGCTCCAACACTGGGTGTTGAGTGAAGGTGTGTGGCATGTGTGGGTTGAGGCCAGGCTTCTTTTAGTGAGTACATCTCCACACTCTAGCAATGCTCCAACACTGGGTGTTGAGTGAAGGTGTGTGGCATGTGTGGGTTGAGGCCAGGCTGCTCTTAGTGAGTACATCTCCACACTCTAGCAATGCTCTAACACTGGGTGTTGAGTGAAGGTGTGTGGCCATGTGTGGATGGAGGCCAAAATACATGCGAGTACATACAATGGAATCTTTATGCCTGATGGAGTCATGAGCTTCTAGTCGAAATGTCGAGAGAGTACAATTTAAAGTTGATTAATGAGGTCATTGTAATTTTGTTATGTCAACTGAGAGTTCGTTGAGAGTACAAGAGAGTAACTTATACACACAATGGCCATTTATTGCTCCATGTGATGAATGCACGTACACACAACGCACAGACACACTTGTGGGGAATATATTTTCCATGGCCCGTCTCTCCTCAGTTCCTACAGCACGCTTTGCTCTTCCTCACTTGGTTCTTGCTCCCATTTTCATCCTTTTGATTCACTTGGTTCCATCATCGCCTCTTAGCAATTAAGTATGTGCACGAAACGATGCTGTTGCAGTTCATACACTTGCATATGGAGGATTATTGTGCTTATGGGCATATGTGTGCCTGAGGCAAAAGGTTTGTCGTGGTCATCCAGTGTCTGGATGACCAGACCACAGGCACTGTGTAGTAGGATCAGTTTGATCTGTTGCAATTAATTGTAGATATCCATCAAGCCAATTCCCTCTCCTCCTCACCTTCCTCCTCCTCACCCTCATCCTCACCCTCCTCCTCCTCACCCTCCTCCTCCTCACCCTCCTCCTCCTCACCCTCCTCCTCCTCACCCTCCTCCTCCTCACCCTCCTCCTCCTCACCCTCCTCCTCCTCACCCTCCTCCTCCTCACCCTCCTCCTCCTCACCCTCCTACTCCTCACCCTTTTCCTCCTCCTCACCCTCCTCCTGTTCCTCACCCCCATTCTCTCCCACTTCTCCTCTTCTCTCTCCTCACCTCCCCTCATCAGACGTGGACGAGTGCCATGATGATGGTGACACAAGGTGCAAAGCCTGCAAATATTGCTACAATACTCCAGGAAGTTACAAGTGCAATGGTCAGTGCCTATTACCTAATTACACTATACAAACCACTTCTCTGTGTAAAAATCTATCAGCTCTGTATATCATAACTCTCATGCATTTCATAGATTGTGACAAGTCATGTGACAAGATTTGCAGTGGTCCCGGGCCTGCTGAATATGCACCTGGCTACACTCGCAGTTTACATGGAGTATGCCTAGGTGTGCATTAATTAGACTATCAGGTTGTTTCCCCTGTCATTGCCACTCTGGTTGTGAAAAACTGTAATCAAAGCTGGTTCACAAGATGATGGCAGGTTGTTGAGCAATATTGCTTCACATTACTGAGGTGTTGGCAATGTCAGCATCCACCCATTCAGTGTGCATAGATAGCCAGGCTGTTAGCAATATTGCTTCACATCACTGAGGTGTTGGCAATGTCAGCATCCACTCATTCAGTGTACATAGATTGCCAGGTTCTTGAGCTGAGGTGTAGGCAATGTCAGCATCCACTCATTCAGTGTGCATAGATTGCCAGGTTGGTGAGAAATATTGCTTCACATCACATCCCCTTCCCTGCATGATTAGATGATGATGAATGCACGTCTGGTTTGGCTTCTTGCAAGGACGGGACTTTCTGTGACAATTCTCCTGGCAACTACGTCTGTAAAGGTGAGAGTTTGTGTGGTGAGTGGTGGGTGTGTGTAAAGGTGAAGGTTTGTGGTGATAGTGTGGGTGGTGTGTAATGGTGAGGTGGTGGTGGGTGGGTGTTAAGGTGATGGTTTGTAGTGATAGTGTGAGTGGTGGTGGTGTACCTTGATGGGAAGTTATCAGGGTACAGTTTAAGGGAGTCTACTTGTCACCATGTACATACATGCTCCCTACTAGCCTTCATAGAGTGCAGGCTCTACATGCTGCTAACTTATGCTGCCAACATTAATTATATGAAAGTTACAATTAAAAACAATTAAAAACAATTAAAAATAAAAAATAAATTTTAATGGTTTATCCCCTCCTCCCTCCCCCCTTGAGCTCCTGGCCCCCCTTGATCTCCTGGCACCCTTTGAGCTCCTGGCCCCCTTGAACTCCTGGCCCCCCTTGGGCTCCTGGCCTTCCTAAAAGAACTTAGATCTATTAAAATTGGAATACTTTGTTTAAAAATAGTCCAAAAATAGTCCATGTAAATTTTTATGTTTTTCATAGAACAGAAATAAAAAATCCATTTCTGTTGTGGTTCCAATATCTTTCTTTATCCAGTGTGCCAGTTCCAAGGAGAAACAGGACAGCTAGTGAGAGATAACTAGGACATGGCTAGAAGGAATGAATTTTAGAAATTCAAAATCCCTTCAACACCAAATTTCTGACACGTTTGGGACTTAAAACACTTTGTATTACATTGTATTACAGAGGGACTATATTAAAATTAGAAATCAAGAATGTCATTGCACAGATCTCATTGAGAGTACTCCAATATGACTCAAAGTATGGGGATGAAAAAATTGTCCTAGTGTCAAACAAGATAGTATACGGTAAAATGCAATACAAAATAACGTTAACTTGAACATTGGTTGTACAAGGTATGGAGGGTCAATAGCCCTTGATACTGTTAAATAGGTTCAGTTGACACTACTCTTTCACACTAGGGTTCAGTTGGATTTTTGGGGGTAGCACTAGGTCCAGGATCACTGGCATCAAATCCCCCCGCACCATAGACCACACCCTCTCTCTCTGAATGTTTGTCTTGAAGCCCCTTTCTGATCCGTCTCCTTCTTTATCTCAGTGCCTTGGCTATGAGTTAGCATGAGTATAGGTTAAGTTAGACTGTTTTTAGCTCGACAGCTGGAATCTGCATGCATTGTAGTAGTATTTTATGGTACAAAAAAGAAAAATATGTTTTTTTGAAAAATTTCCCTGGGAGATTACCTTAAACTTGCTATACATCTCTAGTTTAGGTTCTGATATGGTAGCAATCTCAGGATGGTAGCTGATTGGTTGTTATCACCATCTGAGTACATGACCTTTATCGTCCAGAGCGATGCCAACAATATTTGGCATCGGTTGGATCATAGCAGTTTGGTGATTTATTGTTACATAACAATCTTTTTCCCACTATGGTCCAACATGAAAATTACAACAATATTTTGGAGAAAATTAGTATACTATAGTATACAGATCTCTCACACTTTGTTCCTTCTGTAGTTCAGCACAAATCAGCATAATTCATGGGGAAAAAGCATTACTTCAAGTAATTTTTTTTAACTGCGGCAGCAATCTCAAAACCATGGAATATTCAGAACTACTTAGTAAATGTTCACTCTGATTCATATTATTACAATGATCAAACACTAAGAGTTTAACAATACACAATACAATAACAATACACAGGAAAATCAACACAGAGAACACTGTATATATAATCTTTAGAGTCTTCATCAGAGCTTTCTGGCTCAAATGTGGCCACGGATTCTTCCTCCTGCTTTTGATTGGTGCAGTTTTGAAGCTTGCAGAGTTCTGTGCATTTTAGTCCATTGCTAAGACAAGTGCAGTCTGGGAGTTTGCACCTGTGCACACACTTACAAGCTATTAGGGCAAGGACTACATCTGGTGCAGGCGGAGTGCGTATCCAGTTAATTGCTAACTTTCCATCATTACCGGTCAGCCACCCATTCATGGTAGGGTCTGGTATGGAAGAGGGTGAGTTTGCAGAGAGCATCTCCAGATTCTAGCCTGATAATTGGCACAAAGAACATGGAGAAAGAGGCACTATCTGCATGGTGGAAGCTGACTAGAGTCTGCCTCTCCTCTTTTGGCACAAATTATTTGGTAGTGGAGGTCATTCACCTTACTAGTGCTAGTTCCTAAAACGTACATGTTACAGGTAAACTGCTGTAATTTGTGAACTAAGTCCGAAGATACACCCCAAGTATGGCCAAGTTGGCTCAAAGACTTCTGGTAAGTGATGTTTTTCTTCAGCAGTTTTAGGGCTCCCAGTTTCCCATGACCGGCAAATGCACTCACTGTGTCACACCCCGTAAAAGCGTGTAGGCCGATTAGACTGTCACAAATTCCTTCTCCTAATGCGTTGCCTAGTTTGCTTATATCAATAAATCGTGTGCGATTCTGTTGGTGCCACGCTTCTGGTAAATAGGGCATGGAATGATTTTGTGGAAACCAAGGCAGAGCACCAAAACATCAGTGTCTTCAGCTCTAACTATTACTGCCGTTGAACCAGACTTAGCAGCATGCAAGGCATTCAACAGGAGCCATGTGTCTGCTTCTTCTTGGGTTGAATGCAGCTACAGGGCTTCTATCCAGTCATCCCTTGTCATTCGATAACATTTCTCCTCGCAGGTAGCATACAGTATCTTCCCACCTAGCTTTTTTTGTTGGATTGTCGTTTTCCATTCATCTACTAGAAATTTAATCAGGCTACTTTTATTGTCGGAGCTGCACAGGAACTATCTCCACTGCTGGATGGTGTGGCTTCCTGTAATTTTTTTGTACTGTATAGTTGGACTTGCAGCTCCACGGTTGCATCTTTCAGCATCTTTGATTGACTTATTGTGATAGACCCACATCAATCCTTGGACTGTGTGTGCCTTCAATCAAGACCAGCTGCAAAACAGATTCTGCAAGCTGTGAAAATGTTTTGCTATTGCCATTCATTTTCTGCACCAGGCTCATGCCGTCAATGATGCAGGTTGATTCATTTGGGATTTAATCAGCAGGGGAAACAACCTTTTCTAGTTCTTTAGCCTTGTTGATCTTTCTTAAAGAACCATCAATATTTGCCAATGCCCAAGGTAGAGGCCCCAGAGGGTGGGCCAAGACATCTTTCATTTGCAGCTTTCGGCTCTCAGCGACTAAGATCATTTGTCCAAACAGCTTTCTGTATGCTTTCAGAACCACATCAAGTGCTTTGTTTGCATGAACTTTCTTTATGTTAGCATCAGTGAAAGTTTTCAAGTTGAGTTTGGTCATTTTGTCAGGGAATTTGTTGATTGGTTGATTTTTGTCTAGTCGACTTTCTTTGAAACTCTGGTATTGCACTTCTTCTGTCTCAAAGGCCCTCAACAAATCATTAGTTACATTTGGAGGTGCCACAATTCCTGTGGATAAGATAACCAAATCAGACTCCTCTGGACACATCGAGTTCAGCCACTCATTTTCCATCAAGTCAACAAGAAATTGGATGTCTTTCTCATCCTTCTTGATTCTTGGATTCTGCAAGTCATGGTGATACCAATTTGAACTGCCTTTGTCTATCATATCCCTCACTTTCCTGAGGTACTCTCTTCTGTATTCAGCAGTTATCTAGTACTTGGCAACAGCTCCAGGCTTTAGACTGAACCCCTTAGTTCCCCCTGGTGTCTGTGTGTCCTTGTTTACTGTCTCCTCGATGGTTTGATCAACAGGGATCCTGCCAAAGGGGTTTGAATGGCCAAGCTGAACTGAGAAGCCACCATGCATGAATTTCTCATGTACTTCTGGGTGTGTAGTAGGTAACTGGGACATCTTTGCATAGTAGTAAGGTAGATACCGTGCATAATTTAACCTGTCTTAAGCAAAGCACCAAGGTATCAGAACACGGATAGATACAAGATGCAACAGCCAGTCTCCTTCTCGTGATGCTCTAATCAGCCCCAACAAATTGTCCATCATATCCACATAGGACATCCAGAATGATGACAGACTGCCATTGCTTTCTCTAAGGAACTGGAGAGAGTCTTCAAACAGCTCTAAGATCCTGGCACATGAGTTGTTGTTGACAACCATAACTAAGGATGCCTGTGATACATCTTTGTACATCTCATTGAGGATCTTGAGTGTTTCCTTCATATGGACAACATCAGGGGCATGATGAACTTCTGGGAAGCCTTTCCATGCCAGATGAAGGAGACCTTCATACACCAGCTTGTGAAGTCTGACTGCACGATTGTACTTCCTTCCATCCATTACACCAGCAATGTAGCCTTCTGCTATCACCCCAGACTCTACACAGAGGTCCCTCAGTCCAGCATCTTGAAATTGCTTTCCAATTGTAGACAGAAACATACCAATCGTGTGGAAAACTCCAAGCCTAATGAATAATTGTAGCCTGAAATTTGTCAGGATGCTTCCATATGATCTCCACAGCCTTTGCATACAGAGCCTGCAAAGACATAGATAACCTTCCCAAGGTGTAAAGATTTCATGATTGCTAGTGACTGGTTGAGGACTTCATGTACACTAGACATCTGTGTGGCTGGAACATTGATAGTAGGTAAGTATCCCACACTGTTTTGGGTAACTGTCACTTCATCTCGCGTTAATATGATGAAACCTGTCCACCCACTATGTTGTTCTTTATCTGACATGCGTGCCATAAGCCAGATGAAGTTCTTCTTCCTAGCAGAGTTTGTTTCTTCTGTGGCTTGTACATATACACTCTTACTTAGGGGAGGTCCAGCTCGTTTTCCAACATTGTATGGTGGGAGCACAGGCATTGTTGCAGCAATACTTCTCTTCTTCGTTTTGGAAACTAAAGGAAGGATCTTGGCAGGCATTGGCTTGGTTGGTCTTTCTTGGATGGCAATCCCATTAACTCTGCATGATGTTCTCTCTCCACTGACCGTCTCCTCCAATCTGTCAATTTTGTCCCAGGCTAGGGTTGTCAACACCAGGATGGATATTGGATGGAAGGGCTATGTCACCTCCTGCCAGTGACACCTTTTGAAGACAGAGAGCTGTATCTATCTCTTCCATGAGACACTGTTGACCAAGTCTGAGGATTTGTATCAGCTCTTTAATTAGGACAGCCACATGGTTGAACTTTGCCACAGTACATTCTAGATAAATTAGGACAGCCATATGGTTGAACTTTGCCATAGAACTGATTA
This sequence comes from Cladorhizidae sp. MBARI D1340-BT2, assembly GCA_028752905.1. Taxonomy (NCBI): domain Eukaryota; kingdom Metazoa; phylum Porifera; class Demospongiae; order Poecilosclerida; family Cladorhizidae; species Cladorhizidae sp. MBARI D1340-BT2. The sequence continues at coordinate 854,287 of JAQNBH010000001.1, read as the reverse complement.
GGAGAGCCACATGATTGAACTTTGCCACAGAACATTCTATATTGAACTAAAATGGACGCCAATTCCGGTAAATAAGAGGTACCAGCAAAAAAAACAATCAGCTACACATCTATCACATATTTTTTACTGCTTATACTGGGACTTATAAATTCCCACTATGTAATAGAAGTTTTGCCCCATTGTATGGTACCAATATCTGATCTGGCCCATGGACTAATATGTGAAGACAGATCCAGGAGTCGAACTGGAAAGAGGAAAGGGTATGGTGCTGTGAAGGGACCTTTGCTGAATGCTCCACCATGGTTGTGCAGAGTGTATGTGTGTGAGTCAAGGTATCTTCACTGTAAGATGGAAAAACACTTCCTTGAAAGGGTTTAGGATACAACCACCCTGGAAATCAAATAATAATCATGCCACCCCCACACACGCACACAATGAAATCTTGCTTGTAATATGTTTTCTAGTAAACTTTTTTTTTAAAGTCATCCTTGGCCCGACCAGTTAAGAAGATATCACTATCATCAAAGGAGTGCAACCTGAAAATGAGCCCATGATGATGAGTCTAGACAGCAAGCCACTAATTGATTAGGTCATCAAGCGTGTGTTTGAAAATGGAATTTTAATGATTCCAACCAGGTGCTTGACCACGTACCAAGTTTGAGCGCCTAATCTGCAGTAGAGCTTCCTCTAGCCACTGGTCAGCTCTCTAGCCAATGCTGGATCCATCTTAAGAACTTACCTCCGACCGTAACTCAGATTAGCTAATTTCAAAATCAGTTGAGTGCTAATGCATGTACAACCAGCTTCATCAGTAGAGCAAAACATACAAGACAAGCCACACAAAACAAATGAATGAATAATGGCCAAATCAAGATACCTTGTGACAAGAGATGGACTTGGCAAGGGCGATAAATAAATACATAAATGGACAATTAAGTAAACAGGGTAAGGAGCATATTGGTGTAATGTTCAGGGAAATGCATCTGAGTTCCAAACAGGGATGACCCGGGCCCGGAAGATATGGTGTGAGGCAGTTATGACTGTTGAGGCTGTTTTATTAAGAAGATTTGTTGCATCAGATAGAGTTAGCAAGGGAAATATTCGGCGAAGTGAAGAGCGAGTGCTTGGCAACCAGTGTGACCCAAGGTACCAATCTCAAAAGTAATGAGTGTGGAAGAGATGCCACGTGAGTCGGGGTCACTTAAGGCTTGTTGGTAATTATTCTTGTTCTCTTTACGACAGTTGGCATTGGCCATGGACTCAGGGGAGTTGTATGGGACAGTAAGATCAATAGGATGACTTCCCCAGGTCTGACAATCACGATATCTGGACGAGCTGAGGTATCACAGATGTCTATTGGAATGGCGGAAGTTGTATACATTCTCACTTGCTCTGGATTCTGGAAGATCTGCTTTCTCCAGGCTCAAAGGTTCATTGGGGTAGGTAAGGTGTCTGAGCCGGCTCGCAGTAGAAAAGATAGCTGCCCAGCTGGAAGACCAGCTTGGATGCAATTCCAGACCCTATTCTGTGATTCCAGTTCAGTGATGGCAGTGAACTTGTTCTGGACCACCAGTTCACTCAGCTTGCTGTTCCAATGTTTTCATGAGATACCTTTTTGCAGCGCTGAGCCAAGGTCCTCGAGGTGATTGTTAATATTGAGCCTTTTGCTAGGACCATCAGCCAGTTGGCTTTCAGGGGGGATATGCAGAGACTTTGAGAACCCATGTCCAGTAATAAGCAATCACAGAGTTATTGGAAGTCTTGATGGATGAGAGGAATGTGAACTTAGCTTTGGTACGATATTCTGAGAGAGTTGGAATATCAATCACATTTGGACGGTAAATGATGGCAGTAGTAGTACTTCTGGTTAAGCCAAGCCAGACTTTGATCTTCCTTGTGCAAAGAGACTGCACCTTCCTGATGCTGGATTCAGGGATGACATCTACAGCCAAGGTGAAGTGGAAAGAAGGGATGAGGAATCGGCAAAGAATCCACAATTTGTATTCACCATGAATGGGGGATGAATCAAGGTTGGTTAACTTCTCCTCGAAGGTCGCAACAAATTTCTTCCCACACTCCTTGATTGTTACAGATGTATTATGACCAAGAGTATGGCCAAGGAACTTTGTGACGCCAGAGGTAATGCTGCGAGTGTGATCATTCCCAAGCTGAAAAGTGGTGTGTGTCACCTTCCCATTGCAAGTGGTATACACTTGTCAGGCTTTAGTGTCAGATTCAAGTCAGAGCAATGGCTTGCTATGGAATGGAGGGCAGTTGCATGGTCCGTTGATGAGCTAGAGAATACTGGAATATCGCCTTTCACTGAATGGACTGTGGAAAGTCTGATCGCATTGCCACCAGGCTAGGGTGAGTTGGGTAGATACCATCTCCCATTACCAGGTGCTGGGACCCACACCATATCATTGAGATTGATATTGTCAGAGGATCTACTCTTGCGGTAGTATAGTGTAGCCAAACCATCCATGGAGGTTCATGTGATCGTACTGAGCCACCAACCACTTGGTTCTTCTGAGGCTTCTTCATCCCAGAGCATGTACAGATGCATGGGAGTTCATCACTCTTGGGAGTTTGACCTGCTTTGAGTCCGGCAACCAAAAGCGAAAGCCAAGGGTAGTGAGTGATTGGGAGAGTTGGATGATAGGGTTAAATGTGATCAAGAATATCAAAGGAGACACTACACCCCTGTTTATAGGGAACCCTCGGGTGGACCATTCCTTCGTGTGACCACATAGGCTGTCAGTTGCGAGTATGCACTGGAAATGTACATCCTCAGCTCAGTAGGGATGTTAACATGAACCAGCATGTCAGAGATAAGCTGATGAGGCACAGATGCAATACGGGTTTGCCAGTGCTGTAGTTGGTAAAGGGTCTGTGTATACGAGACTTCTCACAAGTAAGAGCTGCAGTTTAGTTCCACAATTGTGGGTGTGTCAATACTCACGCTGCAGATGTCTAGCCATGCCCCTCTGTTACCGCGGTGTGGAACTTAGTGTTTGAAATTAAGCTAGCCATGAAGATGGTCTAACATCTCTAGGTACCTGGTTAAAGAAAAAAGAAGTCCTCAGAGGAAAACTGTAAGGCTTTTGATCCTTGACTCCTTAACTAAGGGACTTGGCTCCTTAACTATGTGCTATAGTAAACTTGGAGCTTGCCTTGTATCCTTAACTAAGGGTATACCCAACTACCCATGCAGTGAATCGACCTACTGCAGTTTCCCCTCAAACTGAATCAGCCCAGTTGGATCCTGAACCTAGTTCATCAAGTGTGATATCTTCTCTTCCACTTCTTTCTTCCCTCCCTCCACCTGACTCTCTGGATATTCATATTTTATTACAAAGTGGAAATTTAAATCACCTATATATCACAAAGTTAACATCATCAAGTACATTCCAGATTCTTCATATAATTATCCTGCTAAGAATTTTATGGCATCAATTGTTGCTTTAAAGCTGAGTGGGTTAGGCGTCATCCATGGTTGCATTACAGCATTTATCAAGATGGTGTCCACTGTAAAGCTTGTGCTTTGTTTGCTCCCAGCGACATTGGGTAGCAAAAGTTAGGGATCTTTGTAACAGAGCCTTTTCAGGTCTGGACTAAGCAGTCTTCAGCTTGTCTTAGCCATGATACCATCATGATTCAATGACAAGAATGGTAGCTTTCAGAGGTTCGTGTTCTGCTCTCAACCCAGAATGTTGCTTGCATGCTCAGCAAGCAACGTGAAGGCTCGAAATATAATGGTGGTGAAGTCAATGTTGATGTGTGTTTGCTTTTGAGCAAGGCAAGGTCTTTCTTTTAGAGGTCATAGAGAGGATTTTACAGCAATAATGAGTTCAATAATAAAGGTAACTTTATTGAACTTGTCTAATTTAGGGCTAAGATGGATGGGGTGCTGTGCATACACCTGGAAAATGCACCTCAAAATGCAGTGCATACCTTTAAGACCATCCAAAATGAAATGATCTCCATAGTAGGTATATAACACAATTCAGAATAAGATTATTTTAAAAGATGCAAAGTATTTAACCATATTAGCAGATGAGGTAACAGATTGTGCTAATTTGGAGCAGGTTTCAATAGTGATATGATTTGTTGATGCTGAGAAACAAATCAGAGAATGATTTTATTACTGGAGAACGTATTACATGTGAGTCCATCTCAACTGCTCTTCTTTATTGGCTTCAAGCACATGACATAGATGTTGCATTCTGTATAGGTCAAGGCTATGCAGCCAGTATGTCTTCCAGCAGTGTGGGTGTTCAGGCAAGGATCTGTGAAGTATGCCCTTTAACTTTACATACTCGCTGCCAGAGTCACCAGTTGAATCTTTGTATTATGAAAGCATGCTCAATTTCCAATATTAGAAATGCCAATAGTGTTATTTCAGAAATTGCAAAGTTTTTAAAGTATCCCCCAAAGCATCAGCATTTTTTTAGGCATATTATTTAATCAGTTTCACCTGCAGAGAAAAGAGTTAACCTCAAGGACTTGTCCCGAACATGCTAGATTCCTATTTGGTATTTTATGACTAATTATCAAGACTATGTATGGAATCAATTAGTACCAGTATATAGTTCAGAGTATGGCAATTGATTAGTACCAGTATATAGTTCAGAGTATGGGAATTGATTAGTACCAGTATAGTTCAGAGTATGGCAATTGATTAGTACCAGTATATAGTTCAGAGTATGGCAATCGATTAGTACCAGTATATTATAGTTTAGAGTATGGCAATTGATTAGTATATACCAGAATATATTTCAGAGTATGGCAATTGATTAGTACCAGTATATAGTTCAGAGTAAGGCAATTGGTCTTGGGATTCAGAAACCTCGACAAATGCAAATAGTTTCCTTCATCAACTTACTTCTTTTGAATTTCTTGTTTCATTCAGCACTACAATGAGAATCTTCGATATGTTACAATAAACCTTCAAAAGAGGACTCGCGGTGTCATGTATGCATATGAACACATTTCAGATGTGCATCTGGAGTTTGAACTGTTAAAATCAACTTAAGCAGAATTCCATGCTTGGTTTAAAGAAATCAAAACTTTAGCTGACAGCATTAACATACCTGTTAGCATTCCAAGGATTATGTCAAGACAAGTACATAGAGCCAATTTTTCTGCAGGCAGTCCTGAAGTGTACTATCGCAGTAACATCATGATGCCTTTCTTGAATCACATAACCACAGAAATGGAAACCAGCTTTGGATCAATTCACTAGACGAAGATAAAACTGTCATTCCGTCGTCTTACGCCTCCTCCTCTATTTCAATAAAATTAGTGACTGTGAGTAAGTGGCTTACTAAAGTAAATATAAGTGATGGTTTTATAATGTTTTTAATTCTATCTGCTAGACCACATCTGATAACCATTCTCATCCCTGGCAGTAATTAAAAATCAATGCTGTGAAGCACTAACCAAAATACACAGCTCTGTAAACATACTTAAAACTGTTTTGAAAATAATCCAGAAAAATTAATGCAGAATTTAGGGGACTAGTGTTTTGAGTGGGAGATGTGATACAATTGTATGGGAGAGGTAGCCGAGAAGCAGGAGATTGACCTGCTGTAGCCTTAGAGTAGACATTGTCAGGACCTTGGTTTATTTTTTGGACGTTG
>JAQNBH010000001.1:785326-848545 GCA_028752905.1 Cladorhizidae sp. MBARI D1340-BT2 | reverse complement strand
AGCATAGAGACCTGTCTGTGTGGATGTGGAGGGAGGGAGTGCTGTGTGTAGCATAGAGACCTGTCTGTGTGGATGTGGAGGGAGGGAGTGCTGTGTAGCATAGAGACCTGTCTGTGTGGATGTGGAGGGAGTGCTGTGTAGCATAGAGACCTGTCTGTGTGGATGTGGAGGGAGTGCTGTGTGTGTAGCATAGAGACCTGTCTGTGTGGATGTGGAGGGAGTGCTGTGTAGCATAGAGACCTGTCTGTGTGGATGTGGAGGGTGGAGTGCTGTGTAGCATAGAGACCTGTCTGTGTGGATGTGGAGGGAGTGCTGTGTGTAGCATAGAGACCTGTCTGTGTGGATGTGGAGGGAGTGCTGTGTAGCATAGAGACCTGTCTGTGTGGATGTGGAGGGAGGGAGTGCTGTGTAGCATAGAGACCTGTCTGTGTGGATGTGGAGGGAGGGAGTGCTGTGTAGCATAGAGACCTGTCTGTGTGGATGTGGAGGGAGTGCTGTGTAGCATAGAGACCTGTCTGTGTGGATGTGGAGGGAGTGCTGTGTAGCATAGAGACCTGTCTGTGTGGATGTGGAGGGAGTGCTGTGTAGCATAGAGACCTGTCTGTGTGGATGTGGAGGGAGGGAGTGCTGTGTAGCATAGAGACCTGTCTGTGTGGATGTGGAGGGAGTGCTGTGTAGCATAGAGACCTGTCTGTGTGGATGTGGAGGGAGGGAGTGCTGTGTAGCATAGAGACCTGTCTGTGTGGATGTGGAGGGAGGGAGTGCTGTGTAGCATAGAGACCTGTCTGTGTGGATGTGGAGGGAGTGCTGTGTAGCATAGAGACCTGTCTGTGTGGATGTGGAGGGAGGGAGTGCTGTGTAGCATAGAGACCTGTCTGTGTGGATGTGGAGGGAGGGAGTGCTGTGTAGCATAGAGACCTGTCTGTGTGGATGTGGAGGGAGTGCTGTGTAGCATAGAGACCTGTCTGTGTGGATGTGGAGGGAGGGAGTGCTGTGTAGCATAGAGACCTGTCTGTGTGGATGTGGAGGGAGTGCTGTGTAGCATAGAGACCTGTCTGTGTGGATGTGGAGGGAGTGCTGTGTAGCATAGAGACCTGTCTGTGTGGATGTGGAGGGAGGGAGTGCTGTGTAGCATAGAGACCTGTCTGTGTGGATGTGGAGGGAGTGCTGTGTAGCATAGAGACCTGTCTGTGTGGATGTGGAGGGAGTGCTGTGTAGCATAGAGACCTGTCTGTGTGGATGTGGAGGGAGTGCTGTGTAGCATAGAGACCTGTCTGTGTGGATGTGGAGGGAGGGAGTGCTGTGTAGCATAGAGACCTGTCTGTGTGGATGTGGAGGGAGTGCTGTGTAGCATAGAGACCTGTCTGTGTGGATGTGGAGGGAGTGCTGTGTAGCATAGAGACCTGTCTGTGTGGATGTGGAGGGAGGGAGTGCTGTATAGCATAGAGACCTGTCTGTGTGGATGTGGAGGGAGTGCTGTGTAGCATAGAGACCTGTCTGTGTGGATGTGGAGGGAGTGCTGTGTAGCATAGAGACCTGTCTGTGTGGATGTGGAGGGAGTGCTGTGTAGCATAGAGACCTGTCTGTGTGGATGTGGAGGGAGTGCTGTGTAGCATAGAGACCTGTCTGTGTGGATGTGGAGGGAGGGAGTGCTGTATAGCATAGAGACCTGTCTGTGTGGATGTGGAGGGAGGGAGTGCTGTGTAGCATAGAGACCTGTCTGTGTGGATGTGGAGGGAGGGAGTGCTGTGTAGCATAGAGACCTGTCTGTGTGGATGTGGAGGGAGGGAGTGCTGTGTAGCATAGAGACCTGTCTGTGTGGATGTGGAGGGAGGGAGTGCTGTGTAGCATAGAGACCTGTCTGTGTGGATGTGGAGGGAGTGCTGTGTAGCATAGAGACCTGTCTGTGTGGATGTGGAGGGAGGGAGTGCTGTGTAGCATAGAGACCTGTCTGTGTGGATGTGGAGGGAGGGAGTGCTGTGTAGCATAGAGACCTGTCTGTGTGGATGTGGAGGGAGGGAGTGCTGTGTAGCATAGAGACCTGTCTGTGTGGATGTGGAGGGAGTGCTGTGTAGCATAGAGACCTGTCTGTGTGGATGTGGAGGGAGTGCTGTGTAGCATAGAGACCTGTCTGTGTGGATGTGGAGGGAGGGAGTGCTGTGTAGCATAGAGACCTGTCTGTGTGGATGTGGAGGGAGTGCTGTGTAGCATAGAGACCTGTCTGTGTGGATGTGGAGGGAGGGAGTGCTGTGTGTAGCATAGAGACCTGTCTGTGTGGATGTGGAGGGAGGGAGTGCTGTGTAGCATAGAGACCTGTCTGTGTGGATGTGGAGGGAGTGCTGTGTAGCATAGAGACCTGTCTGTGTGGATGTGGAGGGAGTGCTGTGTAGCATAGAGACCTGTCTGTGTGGATGTGGAGGGAGTGCTGTGTGTGTAGCATAGAGACCTGTCTGTGTGGATGTGGAGGGAGTGCTGTGTAGCATAGAGACCTGTCTGTGTGGATGTGGAGGGAGTGCTGTGTAGCATAGAGACCTGTCTGTGTGGATGTGGAGGGTGGAGTGCTGTGTAGCATAGAGACCTGTCTGTGTGGATGTGGAGGGAGTGCTGTGTGTAGCATAGAGACCTGTCTGTGTGGATGTGGAGGGAGTGCTGTGTAGCATAGAGACCTGTCTGTGTGGATGTGGAGGGAGGGAGTGCTGTGTAGCATAGAGACCTGTCTGTGTGGATGTGGAGGGAGTGCTGTGTAGCATAGAGACCTGTCTGTGTGGATGTGGAGGGAGTGCTGTGTAGCATAGAGACCTGTCTGTGTGGATGTGGAGGGAGTGCTGTGTAGCATAGAGACCTGTCTGTGTGGATGTGGAGGGAGTGCTGTGTAGCATAGAGACCTGTCTGTGTGGATGTGGAGGGAGGGAGTGCTGTGTAGCATAGAGACCTGTCTGTGTGGATGTGGAGGGAGTGCTGTGTAGCATAGAGACCTGTCTGTGTGGATGTGGAGGGAGGGAGTGCTGTGTAGCATAGAGACCTGTCTGTGTGGATGTGGAGGGAGGGAGTGCTGTGTAGCATAGAGACCTGTCTGTGTGGATGTGGAGGGAGGGAGTGCTGTGTAGCATAGAGACCTGTCTGTGTGGATGTGGAGGGAGTGCTGTGTAGCATAGAGACCTGTCTGTGTGGATGTGGAGGGAGTGCTGTGTAGCATAGAGACCTGTCTGTGTGGATGTGGAGGGAGGGAGTGCTGTGTAGCATAGAGACCTGTCTGTGTGGATGTGGAGGGAGTGCTGTGTAGCATAGAGACCTGTCTGTGTGGATGTGGAGGGAGGGAGTGCTGTGTAGCATAGAGACCTGTCTGTGTGGATGTGGAGGGAGGGAGTGCTGTGTAGCATAGAGACCTGTCTGTGTGGATGTGGAGGGAGGGAGTGCTGTGTAGCATAGAGACCTGTCTGTGTGGATGTGGAGGGTGGAGTGCTGTGTAGCATAGAGACCTGTCTGTGTGGATGTGGAGGGAGTGCTGTGTAGCATAGAGACCTGTCTGTGTGGATGTGGAGGGAGGGAGTGCTGTGTAGCATGTGTGGATGTGGAGGGAGGGAGTGCTGTGTAGCATAGAGACCTGTCTGTGTGGATGTGGAGGGAGGGAGTGCTGTAGCATAGAGACCTGTCTGTGTGGATGTGGAGGGAGGGAGTGCTGTGTAGCATAGAGACCTGTCTGTGTGGATGTGGAGGGAGTGCTGTGTAGCATAGAGACCTGTCTGTGTGGATGTGGAGGGAGGGAGTGCTGTGTAGCATAGAGACCTGTCTGTGTGGATGTGGAGGGAGGGAGTGCTGTGTAGCATAGAGACCTGTCTGTGTGGATGTGGAGGGAGGGAGTGCTGTGTAGCATAGAGACCTGTCTGTGTGGATGTGGAGGGAGGGAGTGCTGTGTAGCATAGAGACCTGTCTGTGTGGATGTGGAGGGAGGGAGTGCTGTGTAGCATAGAGACCTGTCTGTGTGGATGTGGAGGGAGGGAGTGCTGTGTAGCATAGAGACCTGTCTGTGTGGATGTGGAGGGAGGGAGTGCTGTGTAGCATAGAGACCTGTCTGTGTGGATGTGGAGGGAGTGCTGTGTAGCATAGAGACCTGTCTGTGTGGATGTGGAGGGAGGGAGTGCTGTGTAGCATAGAGACCTGTCTGTGTGGATGTGGAGGGAGTGCTGTGTAGCATAGAGACCTGTCTGTGTGGATGTGGAGGGAGGGAGTGCTGTGTAGCATAGAGACCTGTCTGTGTGGATGTGGAGGGAGGGAGTGCTGTGTAGCATAGAGACCTGTCTGTGTGGATGTGGAGGGAGGGAGTGCTGTGTAGCATAGAGACCTGTCTGTGTGGATGTGGAGGGAGGGAGTGCTGTGTAGCATAGAGACCTGTCTGTGTGGATGTGGAGGGAGGGAGTGCTGTGTAGCATAGAGACCTGTCTGTGTGGATGTGGAGGGTGGAGTGCTGTGTAGCATAGAGACCTGTCTGTGTGGATGTGGAGGGAGTGCTGTGCTGTGCACACAACATACAATGTGTGTGTTTGGTTAACCCTCCTAACGTGCACACAACACACAACATGTGTTTGGTTAACCACCTACAGATTACAGAGTAAAAATAATGACACAATATGTATACTGAGAGGCTGGAAATTGGATACTGCTGCTAAGCTGTCTGGTGCACACATGCAAGGTCATGCTGAGAAGTAGGTCAGGGCTCTGTGGAGTCTCTTCTACTTCTACCGATACACTGAGTAGATGATGCTGTGGCTGTCATGACAGTTGCTGCACATCTGAAGTGTTGCTGCTGTTGAGTCTGCCTTGACTACTGCTATTATTAGAGCTGCCATTGGATGGCAGTAGCATGAATGTCTCTTGGGGAGTGCCTGACATCACATCCGCTTCTCCGTCCTCTGTCACCATCATGACTTCGAACCTCCCAATCTGTTGGGAGGAATTCGAGGCTGATCGATCTCGAACCTCGTCCTCAGTCTGAAGGGGGGTGGAGTTTGATATGTGGATGGGCGCGGTCATGAATCCCTCCTCGTCATCACTATTGGAGGAGCTGGAGTCAGCGCCATCTCTAAACACCCACAAACCACTCCTGCAATGATGCAATGATTATAGGGCATTAGGCTGATGCCTTAGGACTTGCATACTCTAATAAACCTCCCACAATGATGTAATGATTATAGGGCATTAGGCTGATGTCCTTAGGACTTGCATACTCTAATAAACCTCCCACAATGATGTAATGATTATAGGGCATTAGGCTGATGTCCTTAGGACTTACATACTGCTAATAAACCTGCCATAAGCTATTGCTAATCTAACATCTACGTACTCTCTCACACTTTGCCAGTTGAAGATGCCTGGCCTGGCCTGGTTCTCATCATCCATAGCCTCTACTGAATCACAGCCACTATCTCTATTTTGATGTGTAGTTCTAAGACACTCTTCACAAATAAAACTTGTGCCTGTTTGTACAGCATGTACATGTAGAATGGACCTGCACATGAGAGCCTGGCCCAGTGCAGCCTCTACATATATATATATATATATATACAGTGGAACCTCTACTAACGGACATTCCCTATAGCGGACACCTACCTTACCTTATAACGGACAAGAGAACACGCACCAATTGGCTTTACCATTGAAATAGTACTCAGTCACCCTCCCTGTAACGGACACCTCTCAATTCCGGCTAACGGACAGCTCTTAGTGCACCCAAAGCTCATTGTTGTAGAAATAAACCTCTTAACGGACAGTGGGTTGGGCCAGTACTGGTCACGTGCACATGCCAATTAACAATTATAATAACAATAAATTTTATGCATGAAACATTTGTGAAATGCAGTATGGTAGTCTAAAGTAGGCCTCTTGCTTGGAGAGATGCTGCTATATCTCTTATTCTGTTAGCATAAGGCTGTGGTCCATACAAACGGTAGGTAGCTGGAACTTCAACTCCATATCCCGCTCCTCTGTTGATTCTGCCTCCTGTGACCTCAACAAATGCTTTATTGCAGTCTCTCCTCAGGAACTGTGAGATTGTAGAGGCAATGTTGTATGCAACATGACCTACAACTTCGCCGTCTTTGATTACGGCCACAGCAGACTGGTCCTCGGCATTATCTGGCTCCCGTTTGAGTAGCAGAACTTCCCCAATGTGAGGTGTCCACACTTCTTTGTACACATGGTGTCCTCTGATATAGGACTGAATCTCTGTCACACTCAAAGACATTGCACCACCACCAGCTCCACTACTGACTACAGGCTTGGAAGCGATCTCACGTGCCAGCCACACGAACTGTGTCAAGGCTATGCCCATCTATCGAACACCTGCTGGTTTAGCAGCTGCTTCATTCGAGTCATGGCTTCTTCGAGCAAGCGTAGATATCATCTCTCTTTACAGAAAAAGATTGAAGTTATCAAGGAAGCTGAGAAGAATGCTGGTGTTACTGTACGTTCACTTGGTGAACTCTTCGGCTGTGGAAAGACCCAAATTTCAGATATTTTTAAAAACAAGGAATCTATTGTCACCTTGTATGAATCAAATGCTTCAAGCTCTTTGTCTCGTACAAACAAGAGATCTTGTGTGTCCGAATACTCGGAGATTAACAACGCTTTATATCAATGGTACCTCCTGGCATGCTCAAAGAACATTTACCCCTGTGGGCCCCAGCTTACTGAAAAAGCCAAGGAAATTGCTGTAATCCTGGACAAGGAGTTTAAGGGAAGCAATGGATGGTTGGAAAAGTGGAAGAAGCAATATAACATTAGAAGAGTGACTGTGTGTGGAGAATCAGGTGATGTACAAGGGGATACTGTTGAGTCATGGAAGGAGAGATTGCCCGAGATTTTGAGGGGATATGCAAAGGAAGATATCTATAACCTAGATGAAACAGGATGCTTTTGGAGGGCTCTTCCAGAGCAAGGATTTGCTCAGAGGGGGAAGAAGTGCAAGGGTGGGAAGAAGTGTAAGCAGAGGGTCACAGTGACCTTCATAGTGAATGGAGCTGATGATAAGGAGACTCCTATTGTAATCTGGCAATCAGAAAACCCCAGGTGTTTTCGAGGTATGGATAAAAATAGTCTACCAGTCAAGTATTATCACCAGAAAAAAGCCTGGACGACAGGAGAAATCTTGGAAGCAGTATTGACCTCTTAAAATGAGCATTTAAAAAAGATAAATTTTGCTTTTTATGGATAATGCTGGTTGCCACCCAGAAAATTCAAAAGAAAAATATATAGTAATATAAAAATAGTTTTTCTTCAACCAAACACAACATCTAAATTACAGCCACTAGACTTGGGGATCATCCAGAACTTCAAGGTCCATTATCGTCAGCTTCTCCTTCGCTATGTGTTAGCTAAGATTGATGATTGCAGTTGTGCTTCTGAGATAACGAAGTCTATTAATGAACTAACTGCAATCAGGTGGATATCTCGGGCATGGAGTAAAGTAAAACCATGCTTCAGAAGTGGTGGTGTTCTTAATAGTGAGTTGGGTGTGACCAGCTTAAATGAAGAAGATCCTTTTCAAGACATTGATGCCGAATTTGTACTAGGTGCACTCATTTCAAAGACAATGGGCTCCAAGGGTAGTTGTTCACCTGATGAGTATGTCAACGGAGACCAATCTTCCTGTATGTACTGAGTTTGATGATGATACCTGGGAAGGAAGCTTCTTAGCAAGCCTTTCTGAACAGTCATCATTGTTGAATGTGAGGAAGCACTTACAGATGGTGAAGACCTAGACCTACTACCACCTCCCCCCAAATTGAGAAACTATGGAGAAGCTATATAATCATTAGAGGTCAAAAACTTTTTGGAAAGCCGTGCATGTTTTACCGAAGCCTTGAGTACCAGTTCTCTAATTGATAAAGTAGCTTGTCTTCATTCAGTTAATGCCAGACAAAGTACTCTACATTCATACTTCCCTGCCCTTCACACTGAATAACTGCATCAATTTATGTCTACAATTAACAATGTTCATATAGTATCTTATAATTATTATGTACACATATATAATATAATATGCATGTGATATCTATAATTGATGAATGAACTTGATGAATGAACAAACAATCCCCGTTCTCCACTGATAAAATTAGATTAATGGGGAAAAACCTTTGAATAAGGGACACCTCCGAATAATGGACAAAAGTCCTTGTCCCAATGCGTCCGTTATTCAGAGGTTCCACTGTATATATATATATGCACATGAGAGCCCAGCCTCTACATATATATATATATATATATATATGCACATGAGAGCCTGGCCCAGTGCAGCCTCTACATATATATATATATATATATATATGCACATGAGAGCCTGGCCCAGTGCAGCCTCTACATATTTTCTATATTCAATAGCTCTGCCTTAACACAGCATTGAGCACTATTTGTAGCCTTCATCAGCAAACTACCTTCTAAGTATATATATATGCACATGAGAGCCTGGCCCAGTGCAGCCTCTACATATATATACAGCAGAATTTTTGGATGGGGGGGGGGGGGGGGGGGGGGGGGGGGGGAGAAAAGTATCCAGCTTAGATTTTTTTTCCAATGCCCACTTTTAGCACACTATACTAGTATGTATGCAGTGTCAGCCACTGATGTTATCTGTGGGTGTGGCCTACATTTGCCACACTCGGTCACTTGCTAAAACTGTTGGTGATACTGTATGTGAATATGTTGTTGATTGGCTTGTGGGTACATGATTGGCTTGTGAGAACATGATTGGCTTGTGGGTAGATGTTTGTGTGCAGCAGGATAGTTTATGATTGTGTTATGAATGTGTTGTTGATCGCTTGTGATTGCTTTAGGTGGATATGTTTGTGTGTTTTTGCCAGAAAGTTGTGGTTATGTGTTGTGAATGTGTTGTTGATTGGTAGTGATTGATTGTATGCTGAGTTAAGTATAAAAGAGAAATCTGTAAATACTAGTCTAATAAATGTTGTCTGTTAGTTGCCTGTTGAGTTTGTAAGAGCATTGCTTTGATTTTTTCCCCCCCTGGTGGGTTGATCTCCCTGAATCATTCACAAACATGGATCTCAGAGCCTACTTTCGAAAGAGGACAAGTGATCAACTCGTTGTGACTGATGAGGAAGCTGCCCATTCCTCACCAGTCTCTCCCAGACAACTCATAATCAGCAGGTGCCTCAGAAGAAGAACAACAAACTCGGTGCTAGTGAAAATAGGAAAAGAGGAAGGTCTACAAGGAAAAACTTTCAAGAATGGGAGAAGAGAAATACCAAATACCCCTGGGTCACCTGCAAGGATCCTAGTGAATACCCCTGGGTCACCTGCAAGGATCCTAGTCCCTGGGTCACCTGCAAGGATCCTAGTGAATACCCCTGGGTCACCTGCAAGGATTCTAGTGAATACCCCTGGGTCACCTGCAAGGATCCTAGTGAATACACCTGGGTCACCTGCAAGGATTGTAGTGAATACCCCTGGGTCACCTGCAAGGATCCTAGTGAATACCTCTGGGTCACCTGCAAGGATCCTAGTGAATACCCCTGGGTCACCTGCAAGGATCCTAGTGAATACCCCTGGGTCACCTGCAAGGATCCTAGTGAATACCCCTGGGTCACCTGCAAGGATCCTAGTCCCTGGGTCACCTGCATGGATCCTAGTGAATACCCCTGGGTCACCTGCAAGGATTCTAGTGAATACCCCTGGGTCACCTGCAAGGATCCTAGTGAATACCCCTGGGTCACCTGCAAGGATCCTAGTGAATACACCTGGGTCACCTGCAAGGATTGTAGTGAATACCCCTGGGTCACCTGCAAGGATCCTAGTGAATACCTCTGGGTCACCTGCAAGGATCCTAGTGAATACCCCTGGGTCACCTGCAAGGATCCTAGTGAATACCCCTGGGTCACCTGCAAGGATCCTAGTGAATACCCCTGGGTCACCTGCAAGGATCCTAGTGAATACACCTGGGTCACCTGCAAGGATTGTAGTGAATACCCCTGGGTCACCTGCAAGGATCCTAGTGAATACCTCTGGGTCACCTGCAAGGATCCTAGTGAATACCCCTGGGTCACCTGCAAGGATCCTAGTGAATACCCCTGGGTCACCTGCAAGGATCCTAGTGAATACCCCTGGGTCCTGGGTCACCTGCAAGGATCCTAGTGAATACCCCCAAGGATCCTAGTGAATACCCCTGGGTCACCTGCAAGGATTCATAATGAATACCCCTGGGTCACCCCTGGGTCACCTGCAAGGATTCATAATGAATACCCCTGGGTCACCTGCAAGGATCCTAGTGAATACCCCTGGGTCACCTGCAAGGATCCTAGTGAATACCCCTGGGTCACCTGCATGGATCCTAGTGAATACCCCTGGGTCACCTGCAAGGATTCTAGTGAATACCCCTGGGTCACCTGCAAGGATCCTAGTGAATACACCTGGGTCACCTGCAAGGATTCTAGTGAATACCCCTGGGTCACCTGCAAGGATCCTAGTGAATACCCCTGGGTCACCTGCAAGGATCCTAGTGAATACCCCTGGGTCACCTGCAAGGATTCAAGTGAATACCCCTGGGTCACCTGCAAGGATCCTAGTGAATACCCCTGGGTCACCTGCAAGGATTCTAGTGAATACCCCTGGGTCACCTGCAAGGATCCTAGTGAATACCCCTGGGTCACCTGCAAGGATCCTAGTGAATACCCCTGGGTCACCTGCAAGGATCCTAGTGAATACACCTGGGTCACCTGCAAGGATTCTAGTGAATACCCCTGGGTCACCTGCAAGGATCCTAGTGAATACCCCTGGGTCACCTGCAAGGATCCTAGTGAATACCCCTGGGTCACCTGCAAGGATCCTAGTGAATACCCCTGGGTCACCTGCAAGGTTCCTAGTGAATACCCCTGGGTCACCTGCAAGGATCCTAGTGAATACCCCTGGGTCACCTGCAAGGATCCTAGTGAATACCCCTGGGTCACCTGCAAGGATTCTAGTGAATACCCCTGGGTCACCTGCAAGGATCCTAGTGAATACCCCTGCAAGGATCCTAGTGAATACCCCTGGGTCACTGCAAGGATCCTAGTGAATACCCTTGACAGCAGAGCAATGGATTAACATTGAACATGAAATTTCTGAAAGTTTGTTGCCATAGCAACCTCTTACACAACATTACATGCAATCATTGTATTTCCTGTTTCATCCCGGAAACAGGAAATGAGTATTAAATCAATCGTAAATGATGCAAACATGAAAATCACACAATATAAAACACTATTTAGGATTAGTAGAGCATGTTCTCTTTGAATGTCCAGGTTGGTGGCAGTTACTAGAGGTAATTAGTGGTCTTTTACAGGGGTTTCCGCTTGCATCATTAGCTGGCTGGGGAGTATCTATGGCTGATTGACATGGAACCACATTTCTGGTCCTTACCTGGCTTTGGCACTGAGGGTTTGGGACTAGTAAGATCACCAGATAGTTCTGTTTTACAATGTTGACAAATGTTTTCATATAGGTACCACTGGCGCTGTACGCTAAGACCAGGTACAGTGGTTAGTTGTGGTAGGCTAACGAGGCTCTCCTTAGTTACACCAGTCTTGGAGATATTAACCTGTTCAATTGGTGAGTCAGAAAACTCCCGCAACTGAACAAAACCAGGTAATGGGATATCAGAATTAACACAAAATATGTGATACGCTAAAATGTTAGGAACCGATTTAAAAAACTGATGCAAGTAGGCACTCCACTCATAAAAGTTGACTAATAATTTTCCACTAGCATCCCTGATTAGTTGTGGTATAATTATTATGATAATTATGGGTAGATGACTTAACAACCTGAGAAATAGTTGAAACGGTTCATCTTCTTAATGCCTTCTTGAAAGAACCGAGGAGCCTATCAGGGGCGAATTTAGTGCGGCCCACCATCATAAATGAAAGTGCAATAGTTTCCTGATGACCAGTCAAGACACGTCACATCAAATACTGAACAGCACAATTATTCTTATTTTGTCCTACACAGTTATTGGCATGTAAGTACGTAACCTTTTCACCTAATGCATGATTGGCAAAGCAGTGATGAAGCAGGCTAACTACACAATCGGCACCCTTGCCGGGGTTTTCAGCCTCATCAATGTGATACATGATATCTGTTGATTAAGGCTATCATTACAAACACCAAATAACCCACACTTCCTTGCAGTTTTGAAGTATTCAGGACCAGCACTGAAGTTGATTAAGGCTATCATTACAAACACCAAATAACCGACACTTCCTTGCAGTTTTGAAGTATTCAGGACCAGTTTGTTGAGCACTGAAGGGGTAATGAATCTGCTGAGCAAAATCAAAGGAATAGTGTGCCATCCTAGGAAGTGTGTTGGATTTTTTTGCAGTTTCAAAAGCAGTAACAGCAGCCTTCACTTGATTTGAGTAGTACTCTCTTTCAGTGTGTGCTCGTTTGAGATGATCTTGTGCTGTTAGTATTCTTCTCATTTTTTCTTCTTCAGACATCCAACCTGACTTTGAATGGCTAAGCTGTTTTTTTTACAGGTGTAACAAAGGTCAGAACTAGGATTACTAATTGAAATAGGAGGAAGAAGAGATTGCCACAAATCATAAAACTTACTTCGCCCAGAGGGTTGCCAAGAATTTGTGCAGCAAGCACCTTTGTATAGACTGTAAACATATACTTTTGTAATGTCCGAAGGCAAAACAATTACCTTGTCCCTATGCCCAGGAGTCCTCCCAGGTAAGGGAAGTCCATGGGCACGAACATAATTCTTGATCAAATTGGTGGTTGCTTCAATAGGCAACGAATTGGCTGGAAGTCGTTTAAGATTCCCATGGGTACGAGGGCATAAACCATGCTCATGATAATGTCTTACAAGGTTTCGTAACGAGCACGGGATGCTGCATGCAAGTAGAGGTAAGTAGCAAGGCATATCTTCATACCGTGAACAAAAAAATCTGAACGACATTTAGTATGAGAGGAGCTATCACATTCTCCTATCCGATGGGCATGGATTTGAGATAAGATAAGATGACTAGATCCAGTTCACTCCTAGTAAGCTCAACAATCCTGTCTGGTTGCTTCAACTACTTTCCTGGTAAGCTGCGTGAAGCAAGGATTGCTGTTGTTACCTAGGTGGCATTTACATCCAGTTTTCATGAAGTCATCTAGTGTGAGTTCCTCTCTCATTGCTGAGGTCCGGTCCTAGCCCAGGTATCTAGCTGCCCATGTGTAAAATTGCTCTCTGGACACAAAAACAAATGCATTATAGAATAAACTGCCATTAGAAATCTATGAGAGTTTAGCTAAGAAAAACTCATCAGCTGAGCCCAAAACTGTTGTGAGAACACTTCCAAAACTGGCTGCTGGAGCAGAGAGACTAGCTAACTAAGTCAAGTTTTTTTTTATACTCAAATAAAGCACACTGTGAGCTGAATCTAATTACTATTACTTTAAGCACGCTTGTGTAACTCTTGGTATGAGGGGAAATTTTCAAATTAGTTTTTATCTAAAAATGGAATTTTAAGCCCTACATGTATATATGTCATGTTTTCCCCGTGGACTGACACATACATATATATATATATATATATATATATATATGCACATGAGAGCCTGGCCCAGTGCAGCCTCTAAATATAAATAGGAAGCTTGATCTCAGGCTGACAAACAGCTGAGTGAGAGCACACAGCTAGCAGAGTGAGAGCACACACAGCTAGCAGAGTGAGAGCACACAGCTAGCAGAGTGAGAGCACACAGCTAGCAGAGTGAGAGCACACAGCTAGCAGAGTGAGAGCACACAGCTAGCAGAGTGAGAGCACACACAGCTAGCAGAGTGAGAGCACACAGCTAGCAGAGTGAGAGCACACAGCTAGCAGAGTGAGAGCACACAGCTAGCAGAGTGAGAGCACACACAGCTAGCAGAGTGAGAGCACACAGCTAGCAGAGTGAGAGCACACAGCTAGCAGAGTGAGAGCACACACAGCTAGCAGAGTGAGAGCACACAGCTAGCAGAGTGAGAGCACACACAGCTAGCAGAGTGAGAGCACACAGCTAGCAGAGTGAGAGCACACACAGCTAGCAGAGTGAGAGCACACAGCTAGCAGAGTGAGAGCACACACAGCTAGCAGAGTGAGAGCACACAGCTAGCAGAGTGAGAGCACACAGCTAGCAGAGTGAGAGCACACACAGCTAGCAGAGTGAGAGCACACACAGCTAGCAGAGTGAGAGCACACAGCTAGCAGAGTGAGAGCACACACAGCTAGCAGAGTGAGAGCACACACAGCTAGCAGAGTGAGAGCACACAGCTAGCAGAGTGAGAGCACACAGCTAGCAGAGTGAGAGCACACAGCTAGCAGAGTGAGAGCACACACAGCTAGCAGAGTGAGAGCACACAGCTAGCAGAGTGAGAGCACACAGCTAGCAGAGTGAGAGCACACACAGCTAGCAGAGTGAGAGCACACACAGCTAGCAGAGTGAGAGCACACAGCTAGCAGAGTGAGAGCACACAGCTAGCAGAGTGAGAGCACACAGCTAGCAGAGTGAGAGCACACACAGCTAGAAGAGTGAGAGCACACAGCTAGCAGAGTGAGAGCACACACAGCTAGCAGAGTGAGAGCACACACAGCTAGCAGAGTGAGAGCACACAGCTAGCAGAGTGAGAGCACACACAGCTAGCAGAGTGAGAGCACACAGCTAGCAGAGTGAGAGCACACAGCTAGCAGAGTGAGAGCACACAGCTAGCAGAGTGAGAGCACACACAGCTAGCAGAGTGAGAGCACACAGCTAGCAGAGTGAGAGCACACACAGCTAGCAGAGTGAGAGCACACAGCTAGCAGAGTGAGAGCACACACAGCTAGCAGAGTGAGAGCACACAGCTAGCAGAGTGAGAGCACACACAGCTAGCAGAGTGAGAGCACACAGCTAGCAGAGTGAGAGCACACAGCTAGCAGAGTGAGAGCACACAGCTAGCAGAGTGAGAGCACACAGCTAGCAGAGTGAGAGCACACACAGCTAGCAGAGTGAGAGCACACACAGCTAGCAGAGTGAGAGCACACAGCTAGCAGAGTGAGAGCACACACAGCTAGCAGAGTGAGAGCACACAGCTAGCAGAGTGAGAGCACACACAGCTAGCAGAGTGAGAGCACACACAGCTAACAGAGTGAGAGCACACAGCTAGCAGAGTGAGAGCACACAGCTAGCAGAGTGAGAGCACACAGCTAGCAGAGTGAGAGCACACAGCTAGCAGAGTGAGAGCACACAGCTAGCAGAATGAGAGCACACACAGCTAGCAGAGTGAGAGCACACAGCTAGCAGAATCAGAGCAGAGAGCTATCTAATGTTAAGATGGAGAAGTTCCAGTTTCACTGATGAATGGACGTGTTCACAATCCTAGCTGTAGGTAGAACCATGAGCATAATTATTATGAAGTAAGCTTCCTCTTAGGGTCATTTCATTTTAGCAAACGAGTGAGCGTGCCACAAATAGCTCCGAGATGTAACTACAGTGTCTCTCTGGTGACTTGTAAGGACGTGTAAATTACACCTCAATGATCAAGAGCAAGGTGGCTACTGGCCTGTCAAGAAGTCCATTTAATGTATTGGGTAGGGAAGTTGTGGCAGAGGAGAAAGGAACTTTGTATGGTGAGCTGAGGAATGATCTTTGATCCCCTCCCGTCCCCCCGTGGGACACTCGTAACTTAATATTGTGGATAATTTTATTAATTAAAGTACTGTTGATTTTTTAATATAGATTATTATTAGGTTAGTTACTAAATAGTCCCACACTGTGCTGTAATATATATGTGATGGCCTTAACAGGCTCAGCAATATCAAGATTAAATCATCAATATTGTAATGGTCACTTATGGCTTAAGTCCAATCTTTAATAATCACATACTACTGAAGCAGAGCTCAATCTCTCCTCTCCATCAAGTTCTTGTCCTGCAAGAGCTCCTCATAAACACTCCTCTCCCATTATATTAGGCCAAAGCAAGTAGTGAGTGCTCTACAAAGTCTGACAACCACCCTCAGCTCTAGTGAGTGCTCTATAAAGTCTGACAACCACCCTCAGCTCTAATGAATGCTCTATAAAGTCTGACAACCACCCTCAGCTCTAATGAGTGCTCTATAAAGTCTGACAACCACCCTCAGCTCTAGTGAGTGCTCTATAAAGTCTGACAACCACCAGCTCTAGTGAGTGCTCTATAAAGTCTGACAACCACCCTCAGCTCTAGTGAGTGCTCTATAAAGTCTGACAACCACCCTCAGCTCTAGTGAGTGCTCTATAAAGTCTGACAACCACCCACAGCTCTAATGAGTGCTCTATAAAGTCCGACAACCACCCTCAGCTCTAGTGAGTGCTCTACAAAGTCTGACAACCACCAGCTCTAGTGAGTGCTCTACAAAGTCTGACAACCCCCTCAGCTCTAGTGCTAGTAACCATCTCCATATATGTGGGTTATCCATCATATACCTACTACAGAATCTGTCAGCACTTGAATTCCAGTTATTAATATTTATCATGGAGATTCAACCTGCCTCTCCCTGTGTTCTATAAGTTTGGTCAGCCTCTCTTGCTGACAATAAAATTCTGGGTTCTGCACTCCATATGCACCTCTCTCTCACCTTTCAGTCACACATGTTTTCACACACTCCACCTGTTCTTACACTTATATTATACCTCCTAATTTGGCTAGGTCCAGAGTCTGGTCCTTCCTCAAGTCCATCAGCTTGTGTGAGCTGCTGGTTGTGAGGATGTGCAGGTGTGCTCAGAGGTGCCAGAGCATCCAAGCGAGACACCAGCACTCTTCCTTCATCTCCACCCTCTTCAGACTCCTCAGTCTTCAATAAGTTAGCATCTTTGTACTTCCTAGGAAGACAAACACGTAACACACGAAAGCCCAGAACTAACGGATATTACTCACCACGAACGCTTCGGAGCGAATTCGTACGCCTTGTTATGTCTATACGGCCGCCTATCCCTCTTTAGCTTACCGAACGTTTGCCTACAACACGCCTGGCCCATAACAGTATAACGACAGCGACTCTGGCGTAAGTGCCTCGGTAACGAACCAGAGGTCCAGCTCGAGTAGCATTTTTATAGTCGGCTGCGCATTATCTAGAGTTATGCAAGTTTTGTTTATCATTATGGGAGGTAGTGTTTTCAAGATGTAGGCGAGACTTTGCAACCATTCAAATCTGTTGGAGAGCGTGTGGTACCACTACTACAAAGGAAAACAAAAATATAGGATCCCTTTGAGCCCCCTGGATGTCAAGACCCCAAACTAGCCTAAAGCCCGGTAAGCGACCCTAACTAGTAACCTAGCAACACGCCTTTCTGCGTGTCCAGTGCAGCCTCCCGTAATAATGGTGCGTGTCGCACTGCTTGCACAGTTCCTCTATGTTATCCAGCAACCCTATTATAGATAACAAAAAGAGGTTGTTTTCGTTAGTGGCTGTCAAGCCACGCTCTCTTTCGTTGCCTTCTAAGGTTGACAAAATTTTCAACAAGTTTGTGGAGAACAGAACTCTAATAAAACAAGGACCCATACACATCATCCTAAGGAGTCAAATTATTGATGTCTATGGGGCATACTTGACCACCAGCTTCAGCACTGATTTAGACATTTCCCCAATGCTTCCCAAACCTGCCAAACACACGAGGCAAGTTGTTTTAGGACCTAGCTACAAGATAAGTATTTAATATTCGTGGGATTTATGGGTAGAGCATTGTGTGACTTCTACTGCATACTACCCAATACACGAATATTTCTTGAATGCTTTTGTATCCACTATCTATGAATATTTTAATATCCTTGTTTTCTAAACCACTCCACTCAGTGGATTTGTATTTGCACCACAAGGCCACTAATAGTTAATTATTAGTTTCTCATGGGGACAATCCCTGTTCTTACCAAGCTTATTCTCACTTGACATGGTATAGAACCTCGATCAACTTGATCAACTTAAATTCACTCACTGAGTGAGTAATATTAAGTCGTTCCTTGAAAACCACTTTCAGGAGTAGTGTTTTCAAAGTGTTCTCATCCTTAGAATGCAAGTACAATAAGCTGCAGTGGGTTGGGAATGAGGAGTGCTGTGGGGGACTATTATGTAGAAAACAAAAATTGAGATTCACCCTTGAGTGTTCCCTTTCTCGAGAGTGAAGGGATTCGGAATGGTTCCCAGTAAGCATAGGTTCTTGTGTAGCCTTCCTCACCAGAAGTAGCAGTCACGGCCTGCAAGAGACAGCCATGATCCATGGTGGTAGTTGCCATGGTCGTTGCCATGGTAGTTGCCATGGTCATTGCCATGGTAGTTGCCATGGTAGTTGCCATTGCCATTGCTTGCCACAAAAAAAAAATTATTGCACAATGTGTGGAATAATAACATGAGAACATTTTGATGCAGGAGGTGAATGAGTAGCTGATAATCTGTGATAAGTAGCCTAAACAATAAGTGGTAAATATGTGGCATGATCTCGGTCATGCATAGTACACCTAGAGTTATGGTATCGGGTCAAGAACACAAAATCACCGTCAGAATCGAACTTGAAACCACTCACTAGTCCACAAAGAACAAAAGCTGAAGGTAAAGGCTAAGCCTTAGTAGAATAATACTTGGAATCCTGTTAAGTTTTCAGCACACTTCTTGCAGATGTCACATATATATATATATATAATACCACTAAGAAATAGTTTGTAACTGCTAAGATTATCACATAGTATGTAGTGTGTGTGTCAGTAATGCTTGATGTTGAGTTGGTTGCCAATTTTTGCTAAAAAAATAATTCCTGAACCATATTTGCCGAGGAAGTAAAAAGTGCCACTTAAAAAGTTGAAAACCCCAAAAAATATTTTCTCTGAAATTTTCTATGATCACTAAATTCTACAGAGCACATTATATCTCAACTGGTAAGGATCATGAACATGTCATATTCAAACCGGTTCAAATAATATCAATAGAGATTATCAGATTGAGATGTGCATGTAAGGATAGATTATATAATTACATTAGAGGCCTTGAGCCAGTTCGGGTGAGCTGCTTGCGAGCCAGATGGTGGACAGTGAAAGAAGAGGGAAAATAGGATGGGGGGGGGAGGGTTGTTTATGAGAACAATGAAGTATATTGGGTTGAAAAGCTATGTGCTGGTTCTAGAGGGTCATTGAAGTGATGTAGTTTAGAATCATGGCCCATCCCTATGTACTTGACTAATGAAATATTCTGTATACATTAAGTAGACGAATAAGAGGCGAGTTTGGGATGAAGGGCCCTAGTTTTTAATACTGCTCATGCAAATGGGTATTTATATAGACCATTGTAAGTGCTAATACTAACTAATTTCACAGTGGTGTGTAGAGCTAAGAAGATGGTAATCAGATACAATGTTAGATGTTTGGTTTGCTTGACAGAGCAGCAGAGACCACCAAAAGAGGGCGGTACCCAAACCAGCAGTACCACATTTTCTCTTGTGGTCAGATTTAAAGACCCATGATTGGTGATTAGTGATTATGAAAATGCATGATGACATTGCTGGAAGTTGGGGCGTTTGGAGAAAATCCATTTTTTTGTTCTCCCACCTGGCATATTCCAAAGATGATGGTGACCATTTTGGCTTGAAATACAGGTGGTTTTGGGACTAGTTTAGAAGATAAAATTATTGGAGAAAATGAAATAAACCAGTTACTCCTTTCTGAGGTTTACCTCAATTAAATGACCAATTAAATGATCGTAAGTATACTACGTACCATTTCTATTTGTATAACCTCTTCATTTTGTAAAGATCATTTTTATGAATGCCATGAGCCAACTTAGCTAGCAACATTTTTTTTGTCTAGTCTACATCAGAGTCAGAAGTATCATTGTAAAAGACAGAGAGAGTAAGAGGATTAGCACACAGTCCATCCTCTCCATCCACCGAGGCTTTGCAGATGCATGCTGCTGTGCATGGTTGGCCATTCTCCAAGCAAGAACACTCGTCTGCACAAGCATCTGGCCGACAGTTACACACAAGCTTGTTCAGCAACTCTGGAGCAGCTGGCGGCTGACTCATCATTTGAGGCTGGAGACCTGTGCAATCTGGATGGCGTTCGAAGCCATATGATGTTGCATCAGGAAGGATTGCAGATGGATTAACAGCTTGTCTCCATATAAGCAGCTGATAAGCAAGGCGAAGGAGGTGCAGACTGAAAGCGTCTTCAGTTGGTGGTAGTTTCTTACTCTGGATGTTTCCCTGTCCAGCCTTCTGACACCTCAGGGCATTCAGTGATGTGCAGTTTGTCTTGCCATACATGTTGCCAACAAACATTGTGGATGCCATTTCTACCTCCTTTGAAATGCATTCCTCATCAGATCCTAGCAAAGCAAGAAGCTGGAACTGGTCAGCTTTCTACATCAGTATCCTAAAGGCAGTGCGCTTTCCATGGCCGAAAAAAAGCACTCACTGTATCACACCCGGTTAGGCAGTAGACTGACAGCAGAATCGTCCGATGCTCTGAGTGCACCATAGCTGGTGTGCACAGGTATCTAGCGAGTTAGCTGTGTATGCTTGCCAATTCTTTGGCTTTTATTGCTGGTCTGTGGTGTATTAAGAGGACAAGAACATCGGTGTCAGGGCTGCGCACCACAATAGTATTTGCCCCATTATCTGCTGCAGATACAGCATGGAGGATGATTCTTGTGTCTGCTTCCTCTTGGTTGGAGCACAAAGAACTGACTTCTTTCACTTCTTCATTTGTAATTGAAGAGGCTTGATCTTCTTGACCACCACTTCCTTCAGCATCACTGGTGCATTTTCTGTGATATAGTACTCTATGTAATACCGAGCCAAGTTTGCCTTATTCGGGTCAAAAACTGTTTTTCCAGTTCTGAGGAATGAGTGCATCAACTTTAACATGGTAGATATGGCCTTGTCCTTCACCTCTCCTTGCACGGGTGTGAGCTTTGATGTTATCCTTGGAGTACTTGTCAAAGACAATTTGTACTTGCTGAACGAGACTACTGCTGGCTGAAATGTTCTTACTGCTCTGAAGTGGGAAAGGAACCTCTGTGCCATAATCTTGAAAGTTGCCTTCTCCACTGTATTTAGAACACCAAGCATCTGGATGGATGCATGCCCATCAAAGATAACAACATCGCATCTCTGTATCGACATCCTTTTCTCCCCAGGTATCATCTCTTCAAGCTTGTGCATGAACTCTGATTTTGCACAGGTCATCATGTTTCCATCCTCTGTGAATAAGCTCAGGGGCACTGGAGAGTTCTCGAATGACAAGACTCGTTTCAGTGACACCTTCTTGTTAGCATTGACTGCAAGCAGCCTCAAATACATCACTTCACCATCAATTGTCACATCCTTGTGCTGCACTTTTACTTTCCTATGCATCATGTCTGTCATAGTCTTGATTGTTGATCTTGGGATGGCATCTTACAGGCTCTTCTTGGGAACATCTGCTCCTTCAGGTACTATGAAGTGCTCAGCAATATAAAAAATTGCCATTGTTGCTCCCTTGGACAAGGCACTAGTCATGCTCTCCTGAATCAGTGGTGGTGCAACTGCTCCAGTGACAAAATTGACTAGGTGTCCTGAGGAGTCTGCAGATAGTTCAAATGGATCAACATAAGCTCTATCAAACATACATGCCATCTTCTCCACATCTGCATTCCACCTTATCTGGGAAGCATTTCCAGCTGCATGGTGTTTGTGAGGCTGTTTGCTCTTGCTTTTCTGACCTGCAAAGCAGATGACTTCTAGGAACTTTGTGGAGTACTGTGCTGTCACGGGACGAGAAAGAAACCATCTTGCTAGAGCAAGACCTCGCAATGTCAGACCAATGATTCCTCCAGTCCCTTTCAGCGCTTTGTTTTCAGTTGCCTCCAGAGTGTAGTCCATCCAGACAGCATTGAACTTACCCTTGGCTACAAACTCTCCCTGTTCAAATGCTGCCTCCACCTCGGCTGGTAGCCTGCTCATCATCAGTAGTGAGACTGGGAGGTAACGAGAGTAGTTGGTGTGATTAGTTGCAAACAAGAGAGGTAGAAACTTAGCTTGATTCTCATACCAGAGCCAATTTCTGGTTGTACTCAGGAACACCTTAAGTGGGGTCATCACTTTCACCAAAAAATCATCCCAAAACTGGAAAGTTGAGGAGGAAGATCTTCCATGTTCCCAAAAGAGCTTGATGAGTTCGCCGAGCCTGCCTGTGATGACTTCTGTGAGCTGTGTTACAACTTCTGACATCGGGATGTCTTCTGAAATGTCTGAGAAAACTTCACTGACTTCATCTGGGATCAGGTGATTTTTTTTCCTCACGCCAACTTTTGAACTGAAGCAGAAATTGTTTGTTCAATGCCTCATCCCACCAGTTGAAGGCCATATAGTGCTCTGTCGAAATCTTTCCCCGACAACATCTGCTGTATGCTGCCAGGAGCATACACCCCAGATTCAGAAAGTAGCTGCTTCAGGCCTGCATCTCCATAGAGGCACCCAACAGCTGAGAAGACTGACATCAGTAAGTGCATTCCTCCTTCACATGGTATGATGCCATCCAAGTCATCAGGCTGAGCCCATGCAATTTCATAGGCCTTGGTCAATAATCCCATGTCAAAGAAGATGGGGATGTGCTGCTGCCCCAGTGAATTAACTGCTTGCTTCGCTCTCTTTAGGGTTGTGTACACAGTACTTGGGTCCGTTGGTTTGGCCATTAATATTGGATTGAAATCCATAGTTGCATGGAATGGGCCCATGGAGGAACATTCATCGTACTTTGTTCATGAGATTTGTGGTGGAAGAGGCCACTCCTTGCAAGGACATATGCTAGTTCAACTGCCTTTGCTTAATTAAAATTGCAACACCAGGTGAATTATTCTGCAGTTTAATGTCCTCAGAGGACACTGGAGGTTCAAATATGGGTTCTGGTCTTTTTGAAGGTTTTATGTACGGAAGAACTGTTGACAGGTCACCTCCTGAAACAAGAAACAACCAGAATGAATTACTTCAGTGATTTACATACTCATTGTATTGCAATTTGATTAGGCTATACTCGCAATGCATTTTTAAAGGTTGACTTGTCATTTTTATTAAGTATGTCTACATACCTGGGACATTAGTGCTGTCAAAGGTGCGACCTGGGGCACGCTGGATGCGAGGGGACTCTGTGTGATACCTGTCAGCATTACGCTGGACAAGGATGCTCGTAATAGCATGTGTTGTTCGTTTTCCATCTGTGGTCCGTTCGTTATGGTCCCAGTTGTCAGCTACTGCAACAATAAGCTTTCCACCTCTTTCCGTTGGAGTGATTTCAGGAGGGATGTATGCTCCAGATGCAGTTGGAATTTGTTGATTGCAGACATGGCATACTGCAGATGTTTGAAACTGATGAATTTCTGTGTAGGACACACTGTAACCTAAATGGTACATGTCATCCACTAGTTGTCTAGAGCCGTAGTCATGGTGTAGGCGAGCAGCTAGACCCAGATGTTTAAGTGAGGCTGCAGATGTTGCCAGGGTAACAATGTCACAGGCTATGTTCAGGCACTTGGCATCTGTTGGCTCAGCATCAGCTATATCAGCGGCCTCAGTATACAGCTTTTCATCGGTGAGCCATCCCAGAGCTCTGTAGAGGAGGGGATACGCAAACACCTGTTGGGCTTCAGTGGACATCTCTGCAGAAGAGTAGTACTCATCTTCTAACTTGTACACTTGGGAGAATCCTTTTCTCAGGATTCCTACAGCCTGGTGGACAATGCTTTCATCTGACAATAATGATGTCAGGTGTGTCTTCAAACTAGCCTCCTCTTCTTCTGCTACTTCCCTCAATACATGTGACAACAAATACGCCTTTTGCAAGGTATCTCCAACTGTTGTCTTCGAAGAACACACAAGATCAGACTTGCCAAGTTGGGGGATGAAGGCAACATCTGGCCACTCTTTAACAAGTTGTCTTTTGAGATGCTGGGATGTGTAGGACTCTGGATGGTCCACTCCCTCATCAACAAGGATCTCCAGGAAGTGCTTTCTCAGTGTGATCAGGAAGAATACTTGGCTGTACTCAAGGATTGGTGATGCAAACTCACTGATCAGTCTTCTCACTGAGGTTTTGTGTGCACCAAATTATTGCTTTCTGTTGTGAGTTGCAGTCGGAGAGCGTTCACTGACGTACTTGATGTAGCAGGACTTTTGCCTATGGTAGCGAGCCTCAATGGCAACCAAATCGGATCTGGGTACACCTTGAAGTCTGGTTATCATGTCATCATCCTGCCGATCTTTTGCAGCGTGAAGGACTCTGGTGTAAATGTTTGGATTTTCAGGGTTATTTTTCACAGATGACGCTACCATGGACAATGATGATCGGTGCTTTGAATTACAAAGATCACCACAGATGAAACAGTGGGACCTCCAGTCAAAGTTCACAACTGAAGCCTTCGATCTTGTGAAACGGTTGCCAGACCCACAACCTGCACTACTACCACTGTCACCATCAACCATAACCAAATCAGGGATAACAACTGCTTGTATAGCTCTTCTGATGTGTATTTGGCTTACATATGTTGATCTGCAATCTCTATGATATCTGAATGCTATTTTTCCAGAAATTAGATCAGATTCTTGGGCCAAAAGTTTCAGACCAACCGAGTCATTCCTTTTTCTGCATGCTGAGAATAAAGACTGTAGCATGGTCAGAACTGGAGTGACTGCTGTGTTCTTTGGTGAAAATGGTTTTGCGCAAAATACACAGTTAATGGGATCCTCCTCCCTAGCTTTCTTGGCTACAGGAGCTGTGTCGAATTCTACATCCATCTCGTCTGTTCAGTGCTGGTGGACTTGTCTAGACTACAGGTAGATCTTCCTGCAAGTACAAATAATGTTGATCACCATCAATTTGCCAAATGATTAGGCCATGGTAGATTATGCTAAGCATTGTTTAAGCAGGTAGCTAGACTATCTAAACTAGATTGGGAAAAATAATTAAACTTCAGCTTACCATATAATAGTAGCTATCAAAGTTTAGAGAGCATCACCTTCAGCTAACAGTTCACCAGCTATACTGTAGACTTCCAATGTAAAAGTTTAGTGTGCATCAACTAGAACAAACCACATGTTGTTAGCACTGTAACTACTAATCAAGGAATCAAGATCAAAGAACAGATCTTTACATATCTTGTAGACAGTGTATGTTCTTGTAGACGGTGTATGTCCAAAATTTTTTTTTTTAATAACGTAATTAAAAACAACATTTCGGAATTTTCCCAAAATAAATATTCGTGTGAATGCATAATACATTCATTGACAGTTAGAAATATTCACCTGATTATGGAAAACTCAATTTGTGATACTAAATGGCATGCATGGTACAAATATACATGATTTAAAAACAAAGCGACAATCTGATCTAAAGTGGGACAGGGTTAATTATCGCATTTTTCTCAGAATGCCACCATTTCCTGCATTGTCAATTGGTTTTCACTGACAGGGATAGTAAGTGATCAAAATTAGCCACATTAGTACTGCTGGTTTGGGTATCTCGAAAAATAAGGCTATTTTGGGGCCCTTGCTGCAGCACTCTAAGGCCAGCATAAGTCCCAGCAGCTGTGGCCTTTGTACTGAACGATGACGCTTCCTTTGTTCCTGATGGATTTATCCTCTTTGTGTTCAGTATTCATAGTGGCTGTTCTTCCTGTTAGTCTGTCTCCTATAATCAGCTGCTAATTCTGACTGTGCAGCCAGTCCTCTCTCCTCTACTGACTGTGCAGCCAGTTCTCTCTCCCCTACTGACTGTGCAGCCAGTTCTACTGACTGTGCAGTGTGCAGCCAGTTCTCTCTCCTCTACTGACTGTGCAGCCAGTTCTCTCTCCTCTACTGACTGTGCAGCCAGTTCTCTCTCCTCTACTGACTGTGCAGCCAGTTCTCTCTCCTCTACTGACTGTGCAGCCAGTTGTGTCTCCTCTACTGACTGTGCAGCCAGTTCTCTCTCCTCTACTGACTGTGCAGCCAGTTCTCTCTCCTCTACTGACTGTGCAACCAGTTCTCTCTCCTCTACTGACTGTGCAGCCATTTCTCTCTCCTCTACTGACTGTGCAACCAGTTCTCTCTCCTCTACTGACCATGCAGCCAGTTCTCTCTCCTCTACTGACTGTGCAGCCAGTTCTCTCTCCCCTACTGACTGTGCAGCCAGTTCTCTCTCCCCTACTGACTGTGCAGCCAGTTCTCTCTCCTCTACTGACTGTGCAACCAGTTCTCTCTCTTCTACTGACTGTGCAGCCAGTTCTCTCTCTTCTACTGACTGTGCAGCTAGTTCTCTCTCCCCTACTGACTGTGCAGCCAGTTCTCTCTCCTCTACTGACTGTGCAGCCAGTTCTCTCTCCTCTACTGACTGTGCAGCCAGATCTCTCTCCTCTACTGACTGTGCAGCCAGTTCTCTCTCCTCTACTGACTGTGCAGCCAGTTCTCTCTCCTCTACTGACTGTTCTCTCTCCTCTACTGACCGTGCAGCCAGTTCTCTCTCCTCTACTGACTGTGCAGCCAGTTCTCTCTCCTCTACTGACTGTGCAGCCAGTTCTCTCTCCTCTACTGACTGTGCAGCCAGTTCTCTCTCCTCTACTGACTGTGCAGCCAGTTCTCTCTCCTCTATTGATTCTGGTCCTGCTGATGTCAAAGTGATTATCATATCCTTTAACTGACATCATGCGTATGGTGCACATGTAGGCCTGCAGACACCTCATGCACCCCTGCAAGGGGGCACAGAACATCCCTGTTTGTAAGGCCACTTTGCTCACCAATTACTAACATATTGAAACTTCCTGTGAACCGCCGCCCACTTCCACAGAGAAATGTATTTGTCAAAATATATTTAGACATTTGGAAGTTGTACTTTTTGATGTTCTCTCTTGCTGTCATAGCTCGGAGTTGATTAATTCCATTCTGAAATGTAATCTTGTGCTTTGGACCTGATGCCAATAGCTCAGACTTGATGGTTCTGTGCATTTGACCTCATTATCACGTGTTGTACTGCTAATTGCTGTTATTGTTGTTGTTGTCCATATATAGCAGGTCGCCTCATTCCTCGTCGACCATCAAGAGGATGCCCCATCTTCCGATGTTTCGAGGGAAGAGCAAGAAGGTGGGCGGCGGTGTCA
Organism: Cladorhizidae sp. MBARI D1340-BT2; assembly: GCA_028752905.1. Lineage (NCBI taxonomy): Eukaryota > Metazoa > Porifera > Demospongiae > Poecilosclerida > Cladorhizidae > Cladorhizidae sp. MBARI D1340-BT2. The sequence continues at coordinate 821,429 of JAQNBH010000001.1, read as the reverse complement.
CAGGAAGGACCTCAAGGGGTAAGTGTGATGGAGTGAGGAGAGCCGATCAAAGGCGAGGAAAGATGGGGTGGAGTTTGGGAGGTAGAGGCGCCAGATTGGGATAGGAGAGACAGATGGTCGGATGTGTTGCTAGAGGGGAAGGATAGAGGTGGTCCCCACCATGGGGATGATTAGACGTGGGTCCTAGAGTACATCTTTCCCGGGATCCTTGGGATAATCCCTAGCCCAGACTTAGGATATCCAGCCCTAGCCCTAGGATATCCCTATCCCTATCCCCCTAACCCTAGGATATCCCTAACTTTGGGATATCCAGCCCTAGCTCTAGAATACCCCTAGTCCTATCCCTAGAATGCCTTAACCCTAGCCCTACCCTAGCCCTAGCCCTAGAATACCCATAGCCCTAGCTCTAGAATACCCCTAGCCCTAGCTCTAGAATACCCATAGCCCTAGCTCTAGAATACCCCTAGTCCTATCCCTAGAATGCCTTAACCCTAGCCCTACCCTAGCCCTAGCCCTAGAATACCCATAGCCCTAGCTCTAGAATACCACTAGTCCTAGCTCTAGAATACCCTAGTCCTAACCCAAGAACACCTGTAGTCCTAGCCCTAACCTTAGATTGTCACCAGTTTTAGAATAGCCACTAAGCTGTAGCTGTAGAATAGCCCTAGAATAGCCCTAGAATAGCCCTAGAGTAGCCCTAGAATAGCCCTAGAATAGCCATAAGAATAGCGCTAGATTTCCCTTTATCTTCCTTAGCCCTAGTGCTGAGCCATTCTCACTAGGGACATCCCGGGACATCCCAGGGAAGTCCCGGGAAATGTTGAAACCATGAACGTGCATGGAATATTAAAAAGAGGGTAAGGGAGGGGGTGGGAGGGAGAAGGAGTGAGGGGGAGGAGTGAGGGGGAGGGAGGAGTGAGGGGGGGAGTGAGGGAGAGGAGTGAGGGGGAGGAGTGAGGGGGGGAGTGAGGGGGAGGAGTGAAGGGGGGCGTGAGGGGGAGGAGTGAGGGGGAGGAGGGAGGAGGAGGTCGGAGGAGAGAGAGGATGGAAAGGAGGTAGGAAGGATGGGTGGAGTGGAGGTGATCTGATGTTAATTTGGACATTATTTGAGTGTGTTTACGCCCCACCAATACACACACACACCACACACACACACACACACACACCACCCGCATGCACACACACACACGCACACACACACACACTATACACACACACTGCATTTGCATGCACATACACACACCCCACACAGGTGATGCTGAAGGACTTTGTCGGCCCTACATTGTGCCCAAGGTCAAGGAACTCCCAAAGTTACACCGTGCGGTCTGGAAGGAGAACCTCACCAAGCTGAAGGCTGCCAGCAAAGACGCTCGCCGCGCCTCCATCAATAGCCTGGACAAACAGGGCAGGTTAGTCCATCCTCACACAATGATGAGGATTTTGTTACAGCCCCTTAATTAACTATACAAAAAAAAAACAGCCATCACAGTCTGTGTATGTGTGTGGTGTGTGTGTGGTGTGTGTGTGTGTTATGCTGTCTCTGTTGTTGTTGTTCTTGTCAGGACGGCATTGCATTTGGCATGTGCTAAAGGTCTGCGAGACTTCATCCTGCACCTCGTGTCCGTCAGTAAGGCAGACACCAACATCCAGGATGCTGATAGGTGCACCCCCATGCACAGGGTACGTGGGGGGGGGGGGGGAGAGGAGAGGGGAGTGGAAGAGGAGGGGAGGGTAGTGGAGGGGAGGGGAGGGGAGGGGAGGGGAGGGGAGGGGTGGGAGGTTCTTTGGTGCAGCCTAGAACGGATTGTCCCATCTCCCCTCAGTTCTTAGTGGATGGGGGAGTGAGTGTGTGTAGTTCCAGTGGCTGTAGCGGCGTAACTATTAGCAGTTGTTAAGCACAGGGTCGTATGGAGATCAAGGTTCATTCACAGCCACTCCCCCCCTTAGCGTACCTCACCCATTCACACGTATGCTATGCCCGCAGCTGCTAGACGGAGGTTATCGCTCACCCCTGAAGTACCTGCTGGACCATGGAGCCAACCCTAACCTGGCCAACAGAAATGGACACACCCCTCTCCATGTGGCCGCCCATGTTGGGGATGTGCGGGTAGCCCAACTTCTCCTGGACAGGGATGCTTGCATTGATGATATTGACAAGGTCAGACTAATATACATGCATGCTACATGCATGCTACATGCATACTAACACTGTTGCATAATTCATGGTAGGAGTGAACTAATACTTATTCTGACACCTAATCTAGCATGTCAAACATCCCATTGGTGTGCAGGGTTTATCCGGAATTTACCCTGAGGGGAGGAAGGTTTTAGACATAGAGGGGGAGGGTGGGGGGGTCTGTCTCCCAGGATATTTTTGATTTTGGACCCCCTAAAAAGGGGATGCAATCTTGTGTGTGGCAACTCTGTGAGGTTCTGACTTGCACTATGGAGGTCCCTTAATTCAATTCAGCTAGGGCTCTATGTTTAGATTTACTGATCATGTTAAAGGCTTTTTGTTGACTGGCGGCAAGGCAAGTTGTGAGTAAGAAGTGCACAAGCTTCTGCTCTACTTCTCCTCCATTATCTCTTGCCTCCATCATGTCTTGCCACAAGTAGAGTCACTTAGCAAAACTCTTCAAACAGAACAGCTTGACCTAACCTATCCTCTCTTTTTAACACAACTTTACACACACTTGATGATGCAGTGTTACCTGCTGCTAACTGGGTGCTGGAGTTGCGGGACATTGAGGCAAGTCCGGAGGGAGTCACTGACATCATACAGACCACCATGGCTGCTATTAAATCCCTCCAGGATACTGTGGGGAAAACCATCGTTTCCTGTCTGAAAAGTAATATCTCCAATTGCTTCAGTTTCAAGATGTTGTATCTCATTTAATAGTTCTGATGCAACACATTGAATCCTCTGAATATCAGCATTATGGTGAGGATGTGGGGGACATCCTGACTAGCCATTATGGAGTGGCAGAACATCCTTGAAGGTGAAGGTTACTCTAAACCAGCCCTCACATCTCCTGAGATTCACACTGAATGGAAGACTTTACACTCCCTCCCTGAAAAGCCAAAGGAAGATTCAACATCACTAGTGCAAGAACTGGTGACCAATGAAATGCTCATAACAATATTTCCCCGCTAAGCACTCTGGCAAACATCTGTCTATCAATTCCTGTTGGCACTGCATCTGCTGAATGATGTTTTTCAAAGATGAAGATCATTAAGACCAAGTTGAGAAATGGCCTTGAGAAGCAGACCTCTCTTATGTAATGAAGATAGCATCAGCACAAACATTCTCTGATGATGATTTAGACAACACTGTAAATGTTTGGCACTGAAGACTAGTAGTGTGATCTCCTTGTGCGTGCCATTTAACTTACTCATCTGTTTCTTCAGCATATTCATGATTACAAAAACACTGGTGGGGGGGGGGGGGAACATAGCCAAGGGGGAGTGAATGCCCCCCCATCCCTACACCCTGAAAGAAATCCTGGTGTGCCAGATATCGAACCTCTGAAGGACCGTCTACAGGTGTCTGTGGGTGCACACACACACATGAAGAATGTGGCCAATGTCTTGGCATTTGCTCACCAGTGATCTCAACGCAGAATTCCATTCTGTTGGTACACTTGTGATGCCTCTGCGGGGACTCACTAGCCTCACATAGTCAACCCTTTACCAGATGCTATATTAAGTATCTGGGCCACAGACTGCAGTGGATTCATTCTCTGCTACACCCCCGCTCTTCCAGTGCAGGACACTGAACCCTCGCACTTCCAAGGACACTGCACCCCGCACCTCCAGTGCAGGACAGTGCAGTTATAGTGAACAACACTCTACTAGCACTTTGCAGACTTTGTTTCATTAGACTGCTTTATAATAGCGATTGCTAAAATCAACTGCAGGGGCACGTGCTTGAAATGCAACTTGTTTAGGTGGCAGTTGAGAGTATGAATCACTTGTCACTTGTTGTCGAGTCCTCTCCTAGTGCAAGCATTTGGTAAAGGGTCTGGTAAAGGGTCTGGCTATGTGCAGTTAAAGTTGCACCTGAAGCCTGCCTTTTTGCGAGCTCCTTTACACTGGCCAACAAGCACCACCCCAGCAAGGGAAGCACTGACACAGCTGTCTATAGCACAACACTGCAAGGGAACCTCTCACACAGCTTTCTATAGCTCAGCACTGCAAGGGAACCACTCACACAGCTGTCTATAGCACAGCACTGCAAGGGAACCTCTCACACAGCTGTCTATAGCACAACACTGCAAGGGAACCTCTCACACAGCTGTCTATAGCACAGCACTGCAAGGGAACCACTCACACAGCTGTCTATAGCACAGCACTGCAAGGGAACCTCTCACACAGCTGTCTATAGCTCAGCACTGCAAGGGAACCTCTCACACAGCTGTCTATAGCACAGCACTGCAAGGGAACCTCTCACACAGCTGTCTATAGCACAGCACTGCAAGGGAACCACTCACACAGCTGTCTATAGCACAACACTGCAAGGGAACCACTCACACAGCTGTCTATAGCTCAGCACTGCAAGGGAACCTCTCACACAGCTGTCTATAGCACAGCACTGCAAGGGAACCTCTCACACAGCTGTCTATAGCACAGCACTGCAAGGGAACCACTCACACAGCTGTCTATAGCACAACACTGCAAGGAAACCACTCACACAGCTGTCTATAGCTCAGCACTGCAAGGGAACCTCTCACACAGCTGTCTATAGCACAGCACTGCAAGGGAACCTCTCACACAGCTGTCTATAGCACAGCACTGCAAGGGAACCACTCACACAGCTGTCTATAGCACAGCACTGCAAGGGAACCACTCACACAGCTGTCTATAGCACAGCACTGCAAGGGAACCACTCACACAGCTGTCTATAGCACAGCACTGCAAGGGAACCACTCACACAGCTGTCTATAGCACAGCACTGCAAGGGAACCTCTCACACAGCTGTCTATAGCTCAGCACTGCAAGGGAACCACTCACACAGCTGTCTATAGCACAGCACTGCAAGGGAACCACTCACACAGCTGTCTATAGCACAGCACTGCAAGGGAACCACTCACACAGCTGTCTATAGCACAGCACTGCAAGGGAACCTCTCACACAGCTGTCTATAGCACAGCACTGCAAGGGAACCACTCACACAGCTGTCTATAGCACAGCACTGCAAGGGAACCACTCACACAGCTGTCTATAGCACAGCACTGCAAGGGAACCACTCACACAGCTGTCTATAGCACAGCACTGCAAGGGAACCACTCACACAGCTGTCTATAGCACAGCACTGCAAGGGAACCACTCACACAGCTGTCTATAGCACAACACTGCAAGGGAACCTCTCACACAGCTGTCTATAGCTCAGCACTGCAAGGGAACCACTCACACAGCTGTCTATAGCACAGCACTGCAAGGGAACCTCTCACACAGCTGTCTATAGCACAGCACTGCAAGGGAACCTCTCACACAGCTGTCTATAGCACAACACTGCAAGGGAACCTCTCACACAGCTGTCTATAGCACAACACTGCAAGGGAACCACTGACACAGCTGTCTATAGCACAACACTGCAAGGGAACCACTCACACAGCTGTCTATAGCACAGCACTGCAAGGGAACCTCTCACACAGCTGTCTATAGCACAACACTGCAAGGGAACCACTCACACAGCTGTCTATAGCACAACACTGCAAGGGAACCTCTCACACAGCTGTCTATAGCACAACACTGCAAGGGAACCACTCACACAGCTGTCTATAGCACAGCACTGCAAGGGAACCACTCACACAGCTGTCTATAGCTCAGCACTGCAAGGGAACCACTCACACAGCTGTCTATATATAGCACAACACTGCAAGGGAACCTCTCACACAGCTGTCTATAGCACAGCACTGCAAGGGAACCTCTCACACAGCTGTCTATAGCTCAGCACTGCAAGGGAACCACTCACACAGCTGTCTATAGCTCAGCACTGCAAGGGAACACTCACACAGCTGTCTATAGCACAGCACTGCAAGGGAACCACTCACACAGCTGTCTATAGCACAACACTGCAAGGGAACCACTCACACAGCTGTCTATAGCACAACACTGCAAGGGAACCACTCACACAGCTGTCTATAGCACAGCACTGCAAGGGAACCTCTCACACAGCTGTCTATAGCACAGCACTGCAAGGGAACCTCTCACACAGCTGTCTATAGCTCAGCACTGCAAGGGAACCACTCACACAGCTGTCTATAGCTCAGCACTGCAAGGGAACACTCACACAGCTGTCTATAGCACAGCACTGCAAGGGAACCTCTCACACAGCTGTCTATAGCACAACACTGCAAGGGAACCACTCACACAGCTGTCTATAGCACAGCACTGCAAGGGAACCTCTCACACAGCTGTCTATAGCACAGCACTGCAAGGGAACCTCTCACACAGCTGTCTATAGCACAGCACTGCAAGGGAACCTCTCACACAGCTGTCTATAGCACAGCACTGCAAGGGAACCACTCACACAGCTGTCTATAGCTCAGCACTGCAAGGGAACCTCTCACACAGCTGTCTATAGCACAGCACTGCAAGGGAACCTCTCACACAGCTGTCTATAGCACAGCACTGCAAGGGAACCACTCACACAGCTGTCTATAGTACAGCACTGCAAGGGAACCACTCACACAGCTGTCTATAGCACAGCACTGCAAGGGAACCACTCACACAGCTGTCTATAGCACAACACTGCAAGGGAACCTCTCACACAGCTTTCTATAGCACAGCACTGCAAGGGAACCACTCACACAGCTGTCTATAGCACAGCACTGCAAGGGAACCACTCACACAGCTGTCTATAGCACAGCACTGCAAGGGAACCACTGACACAGCTGTCTATAGCACAGCACTGCAAGGGAACCACTCACACAGCTGTCTATAGCACAGCACTGCAAGGGAACCACTCACACAGCTGTCTATAGCACAGCTCTGCAAGGGAACCACTCACACAGCTGTCTATAGCACAGCACTGCAAGGGAACCACTCACACAGCTGTCTATAGCTCAGCACTGCAAGGGAACCACTCACACAGCTGTCTATACAATAAACAGACAGAAATTGATTAATTGACTTGCATTCGCGGTAACCTTGCTATCCGAACTCACCTCTAGTGGTCACCATGACAACAATATTTTAGCTCCTCCTCTTCCCTTTAATAGTTGCCCTTCTCCTCTTCAATATTACTTCCCACCCTGTAATAATAGTGAACAGGGTGTCTACCATAAACCTGCCCCTCTCTCTCCATCAATTAATGCATTTACTAGTAATTAAATTTTTTTTAAAAACATGGAATGAATTATGTAATTACCTGTGTTGAAACAATTATGTAATTACTCCTATGGAAACAATTATGTAATTACTCCTATGGAATTACTCCTATGGAATTACTCCTATGGAAACAATTATGTAATTACCCCTGCGGAAATAGTGGCAAATAATTGTGTAATTATACCTGTGGAAACAGGGGCAGATAATTATGTAATTACCCCTTGTGGACCTAGGGGCAGATAATTATGTCTGTCAGTTTGGCCAGACAATGGAAGGTAAGAATGGAACTTGTTGCTTCTAGTAGTTTCTTGCTTCCTAAAACACCTTGGAAGTCTTTATGGCCTCTTACAGCTGTCCTGATAGCTGAGGAGAACTCAGCCTAGCCGGCCAGACACTGATAGCTGAGGAGAACTCAAACTAGCAGGCCAGACACTGATAGCTGAGGAGAACTCAGCCTAGCAGGCCAGACACTGATAGCTGAGGAGAACTCAAACTAGCAGGCCAGACACTGATAGCTGAGGAGAACTCAAACTAGCAGGCCAGACACTGATAGCTGAGGAGTACTCAGCCTAGCAGGCCAGACACTGATAGCTGAGGAGAACTCAAACTAGCAGGCCAGACACTGATAGCTGAGGAGAACTCAGCCTAGCAGGCCAGACACTGATAGCTAAGGATAACTCAAACTAGCAGGCCAGACACCGATAGCTGAGGAGAACTCCTAGCAGGCCAGACACTGATAGCTGAGGAGAACTCAGCCTAGCAGGCCAGACACTGATAGCTGAGGAGAACTCAGCCTGGCAGGCCAGACACTGATAGCTGAGGAGAACTCAGCCTAGCAGGCCAGACACTGATAGCTGAGGAGAACTCAGCCTAGCAGGCCAGACACTGATAGCTGAGGAGAACTCAGCCTAGCAGGCCAGACACTGATAGCTGAGAAGAACTCAGCCTAGAAGGCCAGACACTGATAGCTGAGGAGAACTCAGCCTAGCAGGCCAGACACTGATAGCTGAGGAGAACTCAGCCTAGCAGGCCAGACACTGATAGCTGAGGAGGACTTAGCCTAGCACACCTCCCTGTGGTATAATTATCGCCTGTAACATGACCACACCTCCCTGTACCTCCCCCACCCCATCACACTACTATTAGCATGCAGTATGGCCACACCTCCCTGCTCCTCCATCCCTACCCCTATTATCATGTGATGTAATTATCACCCTGCAACTTGACCACACACCCTACCTCCCCACCCCATATTGTCCCTATATATTAGTATTATCATGTGATGTAATTATCACCCTGCAACTGGACCACACCCCTGCACCTCTCCCCACCCCCATATTGTCCATATATATTAGTGTTATCATGTGGTGTAATTATCACCCTGCAGCATGGCCACACCCCCTTGCACCTGGCCGCCCTCAAGGGGCACCACCACATGCTGCGAGCTCTGCTACATGATGGAGCCGACCCCAATGCCCAGGATGGAAATGGAATGTGAGCACCACCAAATATAGTAATAGCATGCACCGGTGGCGCTGCCTCCCGGTGTGTTGGGTGCATGTGGGTGTGTCCTACCTCCCGGTGTATGTCAATGCCTTGAACTTGACAGTGGTTTAAGTGATATGTGATCATTAGGGCCAGGGTACCTAGAGTCTAGGGCTAGGGCAAGCACTGGGGGCCAGTAGCACTATGGCTAGGTAGTTATTGGGCTAGGGCTAGGAAGGTATTCGGCTAGGGATAGGGCTAGATGGTGGGCTAGGACGAGGGCTAGGATTGTATTGGGCTAGGGCTAGGGTAGGTGGGCTAGGGATAGGTAGGTATTGGGCTAGGACTAGATGGTATTGGGCTAGGGCTAGGGCTAGATGGTATTGGGCTAGGGCTAGGGCTAGGATGGTATTGGGCTAGGGCTAGATGGTATTGGGCTAGGACTAGATGGTATTGGGCTAGGGCTAGGGCTAGATGGTATTGGGCTAGGGCTAGGGCTAGGATGGTATTGGGCTAGGGCTAGATGGTATTGGGCTAGGACTAGATGGTATTGGGCTAGGGCTAGGGCTAGATGGTATTGGGCTAGGGCTAGGGCTAGGATGGTATTGGGCTAGGGCTAGATGGTATTGGGCTAGGGCTAGATGGTATTGGGCTAGGGCTAGGGCTAGGATGGTATTGGGCTAGGGCTAGATGGTATTGGGCTAGGGCTAGGGCTAGGATGGTATAGGGCTAGGGCTAGGGCTAGGATGGTATTGGGCTAGGGCTAGATGGTATTGGGCTAGGGCTAGATGGGGCTAGGATGGTATTGGGCTAGGGCTAGGGTAGGTATTGGGCTAGGGCTAGGGTAGGTATTGGGCTAGGAAGGTTTTGGTCAGTGGCATATGAAATGGGTGGAGTTCTTTTTGAGTTTAACTCATCAGTAAGTGGCAAGTGAAGAGACCTCAGTGTCAGCAGACACCCCCAGGCTCTGTGGGGTGTACATACCACTAGGCATGTAGTGTCAGCAGGCACCCCCAGGCTCTGTGGGGTGTACATGCCACTAGGCATGTAGTGTCAGCAGACACACCCAGGCTCTGTGGGGTGTACCTACCACTAGGCATGTAGTGTCAGCAGACACCCCCAGGCTCTGTGGAGTGCACATGCCACTAGGCATGTAGTGTGAGCAGACACCCATGCTCTGTGGGTGGTGTACATGCCACTAGGCATGTGGTGTGATCAGACACCCATGCTCTGTGGGTGGTGTACATGCCACTAGGCATGTGGTGTGGTCAGACACCCAGGCTCTGTGGGTGGTGTACATGCCACTAGGCATGTGGTGTGGTCAGACACCCAGGCTCTGTGGGTGGTGTACATGCCACTAGGCACGTGGTGTGATCAGACACCCATGCTCTGTGGGTGGTGTATATACCACTAGGCATGTAGTGTCAGCAGACACCCCCAGGCTCTGTGGGTGGTATACATGCTACTAGGCATGGGCAATGAATCAAGTCCACAGGTTGCTGGAACATCAGAAAAGTGGCAGATAATGAAAGTTGGCTGCCCTGTCAGAAGAACTGGGCTCCTAGCATTGTTATAGCCATGACATCATCACCCTGTGCGAGGCATGTTTTGCTGGTCAAGGCCAATCCACCAATCATCTAGCTCACTCAGTGCACCACTTCTACTGCTCCTCTGACAGCTCTGTGGGCACAAACATGAACGGGTTGCCTTCTCAACATGACTGCAAAAGAGTTGGTTGATCTACCGACAGTCACCTCACCTCTCTTTGCTCCACATGGGGAGAGGCAGACATGTCACGCTTGTTCACATCTACGCATCAACTGTGCAAGTGGATGATCCCATGAAGGAACATTTCTATGCCTACCTCCACCAAGCCCTAGTCACAGTTCCCTGCAGATACTACACTACTTTGGTTGGTTGGGTTATTCTAATGCCCGTGTGGGTGGCAGTCACCAGGTGTGGCCTGGAACACTTGCTAGTCTCAGTGTCAGTGGAAAGAATCCCAACGAGAGTTTACTGCTCGAAATCTGTGCAGAGTACATAACCAATCATGTTACAGTTGGGAGACAAGCAGGAAGCATCATAGAAATATCCTCACTCAAACAGGAAGCATCATAGAACAACCTCACTCAAGCAGGAAGCATCATAGGACATCCTCACTCAAGCAGGAAGCATCATAGAACATCCTCACTCAAGCAGGAAGCATCATAGAAGCATCCTCACTCAAGCAGGAAGCATCATAGAAACATCCTCACTCAAACAGGAATCATAGAAACATCCTCACTCAAACAGGAAGCATCATAGAACATCTTCACTCAAGCAGGAAGCATCATAGAAGCATCCTCACTCAAACAGGAAGCATCATAGAACATCTTCACTCAAGCAGGAAGCATCATAGAAGCATCCTCACTCAAACAGGAAGCATCATAGAAGCATCCTCACTCAAGCAGGAAGCATCATAGAAGCATCCTCACTCAAACAGGAAGTATCATAGAAGCATCCTCACTCAAGCAGGAAGTATCATAGAAGCATCCTCACTCAAGCAGGAAGCATCATAGAAACATCCTCACTCAAACAGGTATCATAGAAACATCCTCACTGAAACAGGAAGCATCATAGAACATCTTCACTCAAGCAGGAAGCATCATAGAAGCATCCTCACTCAAACAGGAAGCATCATAGAAGCATCCTCACTCAAACAGGAAGCATCCTCACTCAAACAGGAAGCATCATAGAAGCATCCTCAATCAAGCAGGAAGCATCATAGGATATCCTCACTCAAGCAGGAAGCATCAGAGGAAGCATCATAGAAGCATCCTTACTCAAACAGGAAGTATCATAGAAGCATCCTCACTCAAGCAGGAAGCATCATAGAAGCATCCTCACTCAAACAGGAAGCACCATAGAAACATCCTCACTCAAACAGGAAGCATCATAGAAGCATCACTCAAGCAGGAAGCATCATAGAACATACTCACTCAAACAGGAAGCATCATAGAAGCATCCTCACTCAAACAGGAAGCATCCTCACTCAAACAGGAAGTATCATAGAAGCATCCTCAATCAAGCAGGAAGCATCATAGGATATCCTCACTCAAGCAGGAAGCATCAGAGGAAGCATCATAGAAGCATCCTTACTCAAACAGGAAGCATCATAGAAACATCCTCACTCAAGCAGGAAGCATCATAGAACATACTCACTCAAACAGGAAGCATCATAGGACATCCTCACTCAAGCAGGAAGCACCATAGAAGCATCCTCACTCAAGCAGGAAGCATCATAGGACATCCTCACTCAAGCAGGTGCCTTCTACTTGGCAGTGCAGGGGTCTGAAAGACATGAAAGGGGCTCCAGCCATGTGAGGTGCAGAACGCTGGATTGCACCCAACCTCACAGTGTTGAAAGCCACACTCAGAGTGAAGTGGATACAGGAACAGTGGCCTCACCCTCTGCCATGTATGATTGGTGGAAAACAACTGGAGTGTGCTGGCACAGCTAAGTTTCATTCCAAGTTCTAAATTCCAAGCTACATTCAACTCTCCCTGTCGGTTCATGGAATCACTTCCATTTTTTGCAGGCAAACTTACAGCACCAGAAGGAGTGCGTGGTAGAGGGGCCGCTACCAACTCAAGGAGTTTGTGGTAGAGGACTGCTACCAACTCAAGGAGTGCGTGGTCCAACTCAAGGAGTGCGTGGTAGAGGACCGCTACCAACTCAAGGAGTGCATGGTAGAGGACAGCTACCAACTCGTCCTGAAATTGAAGTCCTCCTAGCAGAGCAGTGTCAAGCTGATGGCACTTGATGGAGTGCCCTACAGACATCAGTACAAAATGACAGTTCAAACAGAAATCCTAATCCAAAGTATAAAAAATGCATGCTCGTTGGTGGGAAAACCACCTCCAGGCACTAGCTGGCAAGCGTGATAAATGCATGTCTGCTGGTAGGAAAACCATGAGCTGGCAAGCGTGATTCAGTTACATCAAAGTGACACTTGCTGCCTAAATGCCAACACTTGCTGCCTTGGAGTTAATTTGCGTTAAGATTAAGACGTGCATCCTAAATCAGTTGGAAGGAACATACCGACCACCTCCTCCCCCATGATGCTGGTGTTGCTCACAAATCTGTAGACACCATTACCCAACTCCCAGTGCAGGGTAGCTTCCCTGTCCTCACATCAGTGCTGCGATCGGAACTGACATTTAGGCTCTCAAGCTGAACGAGGCTCCTGGATCTGACGAGGTACTCTCCAAATTTCGCAATGCAATGTTTCTAGAAGAGATGGAGGTTAGTATCATCGAAATTTGATCTGGTGGGCTCGTCTCCCCAGAGCTCTATGATGTGGCCTTTATCAACATTTTCAAGTGCAAAGAGAATCTGACTCATGAAGCAGCTAGAGAGGTGCACTCTTGGCAATCGCGAGAAAAATTATCGCCGAATTCTGTTGAAGCTGTTGACAAGTACTCACTCTGAAGCTACTTGAGAGTCAATATGACAACCAAACAGGCTGAAGGATCACCAGGGGTGTAGCCTTGAAAATTGAAGTGGTACGGTTGTGGGGGGTTCATGCCACACCCACTTTTAATTAGATCAATACACATTCATTCAATACACATTCATTCAAATATAATTTTTAGAATTTGGCAAAAACAGATTGACGTGATTCCTTTGCTAAAATGAAGTCATTTCCCACAAGTTTTAGGTCAAGGACATCAGTAAGTTCTTGATGATAATGAAGCACAATAAGGTGATTTAAGTGGGCTTGTGTCATAGTGCTCCTGAGATAAGTTTTAATTCTTTTCAATGCACTAAATGACCTCTCGGAAGTACTGTTTGTGGCTGGCATCGCCATGAGAAGTTGAGATACTCTACAAACAGTGCCAATCAAGGTTCGCTGAGCTGGGCTTAAAGATTGGAGGATTTTTTCCAACAAGTATATTGATGGTTTTTCTCCTGTTTCTGTCTTTTCTATGAAGAGGATTTTGAGCACTTTTAATTCTGCCTCTAGATTATCTTTACTGAAGTCCTCTTCATAAAAATCACAAAAAGAGCTGAGTTCATTCATGTAATCCTTGCCAGAGCAGACTTTAAAAAGTAACTGTTCGACATTCGAATAGATCTTGAATCCTGGCTGATCAAACCTGTCAGCAATACTAGTAACTGCGAGGTCAAAGACTTCAAAATAGATCTGCCGATAATGATCTTTAGCTGTAGGAGGGTGTTCTGGTTCACTCTGCCCTGGTTCATAGCGTCTTGGCACCTTGCGTCTCCTAGGAAGTGAAGGTTCTTCAACATCTAAATCAACTCTCTTAATCTTAACTGATTCCCAAAACAAGTTAAAATTTTCTTCAGATCTCATGCTTTGTAGAGTTTTGATGGTGAGTGAAGCAATTTCTTGTCCTTCCACACTTGACAATGCAGGATTTTGTAGCATCATGCTAAGCTTGTCTTAAAATAATTTGTGACAGTAAAAGCCAAAATAGAAAACAAAAATTGTTCATTTGACTTGCAATCCCTCTAATTCTAGCTTTCATCTCTGTGTCAGATGTGGATACCAGTGCTCTCTCCCATAAAACTTGAATTTCCTTATAATTAGCCAGAATACTGGTGATTGCATCTGCTCGGACTGTCCACCTGGTTGAACAGAAGGTTCGAATGCTAGGGGAAATACTTCCAATTTCTTCCTTCATGAGGTGTAACATGGCATCACACTTTGGAGAAAACATAATTAACTTCACCAGTTCAAAGCTGGTATCGAGACAGTCTCTCATGATACAAGCTCTCTTAACAGTGTCACCCACACCTAAATTCAAAGCTTGCCCATAGCAATGAGTAAACACTGCCTTGGGCTCAATTGCTTGGATTTTTGCTGCTACACCACCTCTAGCCCCTGCCATAGTGCTACACCCATCATAACACTGCCCACGCATTTTCATGAAAGGTATTTGAAAACGTAAAAGGATGTCTTTTATTGCAGCCACAATACTCTCTGCAGTAGTGGATTGAAGATGATACATGCCTAAAAAATCCTCGCTTGCTTCAAACTGTTCATCTATCCATCTTATCACTACTGTCAACTGTACTTTGTTTGAAACATCGGTTGTTTCATCCACCATTAATGTAAAGTAAGGAGACAAAGGAAAGGATCTTCCTGATAACATGATTGGCCATGATCTCTAGAATTTCATTTTGATTTTCTGGAGATACATATTTTCTTTGACTTTTATTTAGCCATGTGTCAATTGCTTCATTGTCTTAGTTTGAGCAATTGAATCAAGTTGGATTCAACTGCATTAGCTTTCCGAAAAGCTATACCTTGCCTAGCAAGATACCTTAAACTTGACAGAATGGTCTTGAGGATTTCACGTGCATTTTCTTTATCTCGCTTATGAGCTTGACTCAATAACTCACTTACATCAGAAGTTGCTTTTGGCAAAGTTATAATAGCTTCAACAGCCTCAGCATGCGTCTTAGACTCCTGGTGTTTTTTGAAAGCCCTGGTTGCATCTTTCCAATTGTGAAAACCTGTACTGACCTTTAAGTATATATATAAGATGCAGTGTATTGTCATACGTGTGTTAAAGCATTCAGCTTGAACCGGATTAAAACTAGCCTTAATGCATCAACAACCTAATGTAAGTGTACTAATTATAATAGCTGCTTGTTTTGCTATGAAGAGTCTCTTCAGCCTCGTTATAATGTAAAAAATTCCAAGGGGAGAACCATTGACTCGGAAAACTGCAGTACACCACTTTCTTCTGTCCATATGGAAACTTGTAGGAAAGAGGTTGATGTGGTTCTCGTGGCAACTCTGGTAGTATCAAGTTAGCCATAGCACGACAAGGATTCCTGACCATGTGGCAGCTACCTTGAGTCATGTGAGCAGATTATACCACAAGAAACTTTTTTTTTGTGGTCCATAGTAATTATGTGTCTATGCCTGAGAGTGCTTACAAGTTATTAAGTATTAAAACCACAAATATTTACTGGACTTAAAAATTAATAAATGTGGTAGGAATTTTTGTTAGAATGAAAAGTGGTACGGTTGAAACCGTACCAACCGTACTGGTGGCTACACCACTGATCACCGATGTGTACATTAGTCCATGGGCCAGATCAGATATCGGTACCATACAATGGGACAAAACTTCTTTTAATGGGAATTTATAAGTCCCAGTATAAGCAGTAAAAAATATGTGATAGCAATTCCAGATGTGTAGCTGATTGCCTTTTTTTGCTGGTACTTCTGGAATTGGCGTCCATTTTAGTTCAATATAGAATGTTCTGTGGCAAAGTTCAACCATGTGTCTGTCCTAATTAAAGAGCTGATACAAATCCTCAACAGACTTGGTCACAGTGTCTCGTATTCTCAGATGGAAGAGATAGATACAGCACTCTGTCTCAAAAGGTGTCACTGGCAGGAGGTGACAGCCCTTCCATCCAATATCCATCCTGGTGTGTTCACAACCCTAGCCTGGGACAACATTGACAGATTGGAGGAGACGGTCAGTGGAGAGGGAACATCACACAGAGTAAATGGGATTGCCATCCAAGAAAGACCAATCGAGCCAATGGCTGCCAAGATCCTTCCTTCAAAGAAGAGAAGTATTGCTGCAATAACAGTGCCTGTCCTCCCACCATACAATGTTGGAAAACGAGCTGGACCTCCCCAAAGTAAGAGTGTATATGTCCAAACCACAAACTCTGCTAGGAAGAAGAACTTCATCTGGCGTATGGCATGCATGTGAGATAAAGAACAACAATCTATTAGTGGGTGGACAGGTTTCAACATATTAACCCGAGATGAAGTGACAGTTACCCAAGACAGTGTGGGATACCTACCTACTATCAATGCTCCAGCCACACAGATGTTTACTGTACATGAAGTCCTCAACCAAGTCACTAGCAATCATGCAATCTTTACACCTTGGGAAGATTATCTGTGTCTTTGATCAGGCTATGTATGCAAAGGCTGTGGAGATCATATGGAAGCATCCTGGCAAATTTGGAGTTTCCACACGATTTGTATGTTTCTGTCTACAATTGGAAAGCAATTTCAAGATGCTGGACTGAGGGACTTCTGTGTAGACCAAGAGTCTGGGGTGATAGCAGAAGGCTACATTGCTGGTGTAATGGATGGAAGGAAGTACACTCATGCAGTCAGACTTCACAAGCTGGTGTTTGAAGGTCTCCTTCGTCTGGCATGGAAAGGCTTCCTGCCATGGTTAGAGGTTAGAAGTTCATCATGCCCCTGATGTTGTCCATATGAAGGAAACACTCAAGATCATCAATGAGATGTACAAAGATGTATCACAGGCATCCTTAGTTATGGTTGTCAACAACAACTCATGTGCCAGGATCTTAGAGCTGTTTGAAGACTTTCTCCAGTTCCTTAGAGAAAACAATGGCAGTCTGTCATCATTCTGGATGTCCTATGTGTGTGGATATGATGGACAATTTGTTGGGGCTGATGCTGATTAGAGCATCACGAGAAGGAGATTGGCTGTTGCATCTTGCATCTATCCATGCTCTGATACCTTGGTGCTTGCCTATGACAGGTTAAATTATGCACAGTATCTACCTTACTACTATGCAAAGATGTCCCAGTTACCTACTATACACCCAGAAGTGCATGAGAAATTCATGAATGGTTGCTTCTCAGTTCAGCTTGGCTCCTCAAACCCCTTTGGCAGGATCCCTGTTGATCAAACCATGGAGGAGACAGTAAACAAGGACACACAGACACAAGGGATTCAGTCTAAAGCCTGGAGCAGTTGCCAAGTACTAGATGACTGCTGAATACAGAAGAGAGTACCTCAGGAAAGTGAGGGATATGATAGACAAAGGCAGTTCAAATCGGTCTCACCATGATTTGCAGAGTCCAAGAATCAAGAAGGATGAGAAAGACGTCCAATATCTTGTTGACTTGATGGAAAATGACTGACTGAACCCGATGTGCCCAGAGGAGTCTGATTTGGTTAGCTTATCCACAGGAATTGTGGCACCTCCAAATTAGCTGATGATTTGTTGAGGGCCTTGAAGTGCAATACCAGAGTTCAAAGAAAGTCGACTAGACAAAGATCAACCAATCAACAAATTCCATGACAAAATGACCAAACTCAACTTGAAAACTTTCACTGATGCTAACATAAAGAAAGTTCATGCAAACAAAGCACTTGATGTGGTTCTGAAAGCATACAGAAAGCTGTTTGGACAAATGATCTTAGTCGCCGAGAGCCGAAAGCTGCAAATGAAAGATGTCTTGGCGCACCCTCTGGGGCCTCTACCTTGGGCATTGGCAAATGTTGATGGGTCTTCAACAAGGCTTCACTTGCTGGAACTAGAAAAGGTTGTTTCCCCTGCTGATGAAATCCCAAATGAATCAACCTGCATCATTGACAGCATGAACCTGGTGCAGAAGATGAATGGCAATAGCAAAACATTTTCACAGCTTGCAGAATCTGTTTTGCAGCTGGTCTTGATTGAAGGCACACACATGATGTGGTTTTTTTATGTCTATCACGATACGTCAATCAAAGATGCTGAAAGATGCAACCGTGGAGCTGCAAGCCCAACTATACAGTACAAAAAAATTACAGGAGGCCACACCATCCAGCAGTGGAGGAAGTTCCTGTGCAGCCCCGACAACAAAACTAGCCTGATTAAATTTCTAGTAGATGAATGGAAAACGACAATCCAACGAAAAAAGCTAGGTGGGAAGATACTGTATGCTACCTGCGAGGAGAAATGTTATCGAATGACAAGAGATGACTGGATGGAAGCCCCGGAGCTGCATTCAACCCAAGAAGAAGCAGACACATGGCTCCTGTTGCATGCCTTGCATGCTGCTAAGTCTGGTTCAAAGGCAGCAGCTGAAGACACTGATGTTTTGGTGCTCTGCCTTGGTTTCCACAAAATCATTCCATGCCCTATTTACCAGAAGCGTGGCACCCACAGAATCGCACACGGTTTATTGATATAAGCAAACTAGGCAGCGCAATAGGAGAAGGAATCTGTGACAGTCTAATCGGCCTACACACTTTTACGGGGTGTGACACAGTGAGTGCATTTGCCGGTCATGGGAAACTGGGAGCCCTAAAACTGCTGAAGAAAAAAAACATCACTTACCAGAAGACTTTGAGCCAACTTGGCCAGACTTGGGATGTATCTTCGGACTTAGTTCACAAATTACAGCAGTTTACCTGTAACATGTACGTTTTAGGAACTAGCACTAGTAAGGTGAATGACCTCCACTACCAAATATTTTGTGCCAAACGAGGAGAGGCAGACTCTAGTCAGCTTCCACCATGCAGAGAGTGCCTCTTTCTCCATCTTCTTCGTGTCAATTACCAGGCTAGAATCTGGAGATGCTCTCTGCAAACTCACTCTTCCATACCAGACCCTACTATGAATGGGTGGCTGACCGGTAATGTTGGAAAGTGCAATTAACTAGATGCACACTCCGCCTGCACCAGATGTAGTCCTTGCCCTAATAGCTTGTAAGTGTGTGCGCAGGTGCAAACTCCCAGACTGCACTTGTCTTAGCAATGGAACATAACTCTGCAAGCTTCAAAACTGCACTAATCAAAAGAAGCAGGAGGAAGAATCCGTGGCTACATTTGAGCCAGAAAGCTCTGATAAAGACTCTGAAGATTAATATATAAGTATACAGTATTCTCTGTGTTGATTTTCCTGTGTATTGTTATTGTATTGTGTATTGGTAAACTCTTAGTGGTTTGATCATTGTAATATGAATCAGAGTGAACATTTACTAAAGTAGTTCTGAATATTCCATGGTTTTGAGAGTGCCGCTGCAGTTTAAAAAAATTACTTGAAGTAATTCTTTTTTTCCATGAATTATGCTGATTTGTGCTGAACTACAGAAAGAACAAAGTGTGAGAGATGTATAGTATATATATACCTACGGTATACGATTTTTCTCCAAAATAATGCTGTAATTTTCATGTTGGAAATAGTTGGACTATAGCAGGGGGAAATTGTTTTGTGTGGTACCTGTTCAGGAAAATTTGCATCCTGGCCCATGGACTACATATGGTGTTCCCTGTTACCCTAACCTTGACTGGGAGAAGCTCGGCACAAGCACTGCTCCCTACTGGGTAGCAATAGCTATTGGGTGAATCAATTGGATTCCTGCCAGTCCCTTCTGTCTGCTCCCACTGGGCACACCCTGAAGTGTTTTCCTTGGGAAGCCATTCATAAACCCTAGCAACATAATATCAATTTTCTGGAGTGAACTTTTTAATGCAGACCACGGAATTCCACCAGGGAAAGCTGCTAATTAGTGCTGCAGGAGGAGACTAGTCAAGGCCAAGGGAGGGAGGGCGTTCCTGTGTCCAGCTGCTGCCAGAATAGCTTCGCCTGTTCCCATCATTGGAGGAGAACACACCCACAGAAGTACAGCACAGCTAAACATTAACTGCATTGTAGTTACAAGCTGGTACATGGTTGGCAGTGAGATTATGTTGGTAACATGCAAATACTGTTATTTAGCAGATATGCCTCCACTTCAATCACTCTGCAAAGATGGGGGCAGTGACAATTTGTTTTTGGTAATAATAATGATAAAGGAGAGGACCTGGCAGATCCCTGCCCATCATTCGCTCTTGAGAATTCCCCTCCTCGTACTTCCCTTCATTAGCCTGTGGGGGACTTTGTGTGCTGGCCAGCAGAGTTAGCCAGCTTGAAGGAGGCTACACTCACCAGCTTGAAGGAGGCTACACTCACCAGCTTGAAGGAGGCCACACTCACCAGCTTGAAGGAGGCTCCTCACCAGCTTGAAGGAGGCCACACTCACCAGCTTGAAGGAGGCCACACTCACCAGCTAGGAGGCTAGACTCACCAGCTTGAAGGAGGCCAAACTCACCAGCTTGAAGGAGGCTCCGCACCAGCTTGGAGGAGGCCACACTCACCAGCTTGAAGGAGGCCACACTCACCAGCTTGAAGGAGGCCACACTCACCAGCTTGAAGGAGGCCACACTCACCAGCTAGGAGGCTAGACTCACCAGCTTGAAGGAGGCCAAACTCACCAGCTTGAAGGAGGCCACACTCACCAGCTTGAAGGACGCTCATCACCAGCTTGGAGGAGGCCACACTCACCAGCTTGAAGGAGGCCACACTCACCAGCTTGAAGGAGGCTCCACTCACCAGCTTGAAGGAAGCCATACTCACCAGCTAGGAGGCCACACTCACCAGCTTGAAGGAGGCCACACTCACCAGCTTGCTTGGAGGAGGCTCCACTCACCAGCTTGAAGGAGGCCACACTCACCAGCTTGAAGGAGGCCACACTCACCAGCTTGAAGGAGGCCACACTCACCGGCTTGGAGGAGGCCACACTCACCAGCTTGGAGGAGGCCACACTCACCAGCTTGGAGGAGGCCACACTCACCAGCTTGAAGGAGGCCACACTCACCAGCTTGGAGGAGGCTCCACTCACCAGCTTGAAGGAGGCCACACTCACCAGCTAGGAGGCCACACTCACCAGCTTGAAGGAGGCCACACTTACCAGCTTGAAGGAGGCCACACTCACCAGCTTGAAGGAGGCCACACTCACCAGCTTGAAGGAGGCTCTACTCACCAACTTGAAGGAGGCTCCTCACCAGCTTGAAGGAGGCAACTTGGAGGAGGCCACACTCACCAGCTTGAAGGAGGCCACACTCACCAGCTTGAAGGAGGCCACTCTCACCAGCTTGAAGGAGGCCACACTCACCAGCTTGAAGGAGGCCACACTCACCAGCTTGAAGGAGGCCACACTCACCAGCTTGAAGGAGGCCACACTCACCAGCTTGAAGGAGGCCACACTCACCAGCTTGAAGGAGGCCACACTCACCAGCTTGAAGGAGGCCACACTCACCAGCTTGGAGGAGGCCACACTCACCAGCTTGAAGGAGGCCACACTCACAGCTTGGAGGAGGCCACACTCACCAGCTTGAAGGAGGCCACACTCACCAGCTAGGAGGCCACACTCACCAGCTTGAAGGAGGCCACACTCACCAGCTTGAAGGAGGCCACACTCACCAGCTTGAAGGAGGCCACACTCACCAGCTAGGAGGCTAGACTCACCAGCTTGAAGGAGGCCAAACTCACCAGCTTGAAGGAGGCCACACTCACCAGCTTGAAGGACGCTCATCACCAGCTTGGAGGAGGCCACACTCACCAACTTGAAGGAGGCTCCACTCACCAGCTTGAAGGAAGCCATACTCACCAGCTAGGAGGCCACACTCACCAGCTTGAAGGAGGCCACACTCACCAGCTTGCTTGGAGGAGGCTCCACTCACCAGCTTGAAGGAGGCCACACTCACCAGCTTGAAGGAGGCCACACTCACCAGCTTGAAGGAGGCCACACTCACCGGCTTGGAGGAGGCCACACTCACCAGCTTGGAGGAGGCCACACTCACCAGCTTGGAGGAGGCCACACTCACCAGCTTGAAGGAGGCCACACTCACCAGCTTGGAGGAGGCTCCACTCACCAGCTTGAAGGAAGCCACACTCACCAGCTAGGAGGCCACACTCACCAGCTTGAAGGAGGCCACACTTACCCTTGAAGGAGGCCACACTCACCAGCTTGAAGGAGGCCACACTCACCAGCTTGAAGGAGGCTCTACTCACCAACTTGAAGGAGGCTCCTCACCAGCTTGAAGGAGGCAACTTGGAGGAGGCCACACTCACCAGCTTGAAGGAGGCCACACTCACCAGCTTGAAGGAGGCCACACTCACCAGCTTGAAGGAGGCCACACTCACCAGCTTGAAGGAGGCCACACTCACCAGCTTGAAGGAGGCCACACTCACCAGCTTGAAGGAGGCCACACTCACCAGCTTGAAGGAGGCCACACTCACCAGCTTGAAAGAGGCCACACTCACCAGCTTGAAGGAGGCCACACTCACCAGCTTGAAGGAGGCCACACTCACCAGCTTGGAGGAGGCCACACTCACCAGCTTGAAGGAGGCCACACTCACAGCTTGGAGGAGGCCACACTCACCAGCTTGAAGGAGGCCACACTCACCAGCTAGGAGGCCACACTCACCAGCTTGAAGGAGGCCACACTCACCAGCTTGAAGGAGGCCACACTCACCAGCTTGAAGGAGGCCACACTCACCAGCTTGAAGGAGGCCACACTCACCAGCTTGAATGAGGCCACACTCACCAGCTTGAAGGAGGCTACACTCACCAGCTTGAAGGAGGCCACACTCACCAGCTTGAAGGAGGCCACACTCACCAGCTTGAAGGAGGCCACACTCACCGGCTTGGAGGAGGCCACACTCACCAGCTTGGAGGAGGCCACACTCACCAGCTTGGAGGAGGCCACACTCACCAGCTTGAAGGAGGCCACACTCACCAGCTTGGAGGAGGCTCCACTCACCAGCTTGAAGGAGGCCACACTCACCAGCTAGGAGGCCACACTCACCAGCTTGAAGGAGGCCACACTTACCAGCTTGAAGGAGGCCACACTCACCAGCTTGAAGGAGGCCACACTCACCAGCTTGAAGGAGGCTCTACTCACCAACTTGAAGGAGGCTCCTCACCAGCTTGAAGGAGGCAACTTGGAGGAGGCCACACTCACCAGCTTGAAGGAGGCCACACTCACCAGCTTGAAGGAGGCCACACTCACCAGCTTGAAGGAGGCCACACTCACCAGCTTGAAGGAGGCCACACTCACCAGCTTGAAGGAGGCCACACTCACCAGCTTGAAGGAGGCCACACTCACCAGCTTGAAGGAGGCCACACTCACCAGCTTGAAGGAGGCCACACTCACCAGCTTGAAGGAGGCCACACTCACCAGCTTGAAGGAGGCCACACTCACCAGCTTGGAGGAGGCCACACTCACCAGCTTGAAGGAGGCCACACTCACAGCTTGGAGGAGGCCACACTCACCAGCTTGAAGGAGGCCACACTCACCAGCTAGGAGGCCACACTCACCAGCTTGAAGGAGGCCACACTCACCAGCTTGAAGGAGGCCACACTCACCAGCTTGAAGGAGGCCACACTCACCAGCTAGGAGGCTAGACTCACCAGCTTGAAGGAGGCCAAACTCACCAGCTTGAAGGAGGCCACACTCACCAGCTTGAAGGACGCTCATCACCAGCTTGGAGGAGGCCACACTCACCAGCTTGAAGGAGGCCACACTCACCAGCTTGAAGGAGGCTCCACTCACCAGCTTGAAGGAAGCCATACTCACCAGCTAGGAGGCCACACTCACCAGCTTGAAGGAGGCCACACTCACCAGCTTGCTTGGAGGAGGCTCCACTCACCAGCTTGAAGGAGGCCACACTCACCAGCTTGAAGGAGGCCACACTCACCAGCTTGAAGGAGGCCACACTCACGGGCTTGGAGGAGGCCACACTCACCAGCTTGGAGGAGGCCACACTCACCAGCTTGGAGGAGGCCACACTCACCAGCTTGAAGGAGGCCACACTCACCAGCTTGGAGGAGGCTCCACTCACCAGCTTGAAGGAGGCCACACTCACCAGCTAGGAGGCCACACTCACCAGCTTGAAGGAGGCCACACTTACCAGCTTGAAGGAGGCCACACTCACCAGCTTGAAGGAGGCCACACTCACCAGCTTGAAGGAGGCTCTACTCACCAACTTGAAGGAGGCTCCTCACCAGCTTGAAGGAGGCAACTTGGAGGAGGCCACACTCACCAGCTTGAAGGAGGCCACACTCACCAGCTTGAAGGAGGCCACACTCACCAGCTTGAAGGAGGCCACACTCACCAGCTTGAAGGAGGCCACACTCACCAGCTTGAAGGAGGCCACACTCACCAGCTTGAAGGAGGCCACACTCACCAGCTTGAAGGAGGCCACACTCACCAGCTTGAAGGAGGCCACACTCACCAGCTTGAAGGAGGCCACACTCACCAGCTTGAAGGAGGCCACACTCACCAGCTTGGAGGAGGCCACACTCACCAGCTTGAAGGAGGCCACACTCACAGCTTGGAGGAGGCCACACTCACCAGCTTGAAGGAGGCCACACTCACCAGCTAGGAGGCCACACTCACCAGCTTGAAGGAGGCCACACTCACCAGCTTGAAGGAGGCCACACTCACCAGCTTGAAGGAGGCCACACTCACCAGCTTGAAGGAGGCCACACTCACCAGCTTGAAGGAGGCCACACTCACCAGCTTGAAGGAGGCTACACTCACCAGCTTGAAGGAGGCCACACTCACCAGCTTGGAGGAGGCTCCACTAACCAGCTTGAAGGAGGCTCCTCACCAGCTTGGAGGAGGCCACACTCACCAGCTTGAAGGAGGCCTCACTCACCAGCTTGAAGGAGGCCACACTCACCAGCTTGAAGGAGGCTCCACTCACCAGCTTGGAGGAGGCCACACTCACCAGCTTGGAGGAGGCCACACTCACCAGCTTGAAGGAGGCCACACTCACCAGCTTGGAGGAGGCTCCACTCACCAGCTTGAAGGAGGCTCCTCACCAGCTTGGAGGAGGCCACACTCACCAAGGCCTCACTCACCAGCTTGAAGGAGGCTCCACTCACCAGCTTGAAGGAGGCCACACTCACCAGCTTGAAGGAGGCCACACTCACCAGCTTGGAGGAGGCTCCTCACCAGCTAGGAGGAGGCCACACTCACCAGCTTGAAGGAGGCCACACTTACCAGCTTGAAGGAGGCAACACTCACCAGCTTGAAGGAGGCCACACTCACCAGCTTGAAGGAGGCCACACTCACAGCTTGGAGGAGGCTCCACTCACCAGCTTGAAGGAGGCCACACTCACCAGCTTGGAGGAGGCCACACTCACCAGCTTGAAGGAGGCCACACTCACCAGCTTGAAGGAGGCCACACTCACAGCTTGGAGGAGGCTACACTCACCAGCTTGAAGGAGGCCACACTCACCAGCTTGAAGGAGGCCACACTCACCAGCTTGGAGGAGGCCACACTCACCAGCTTGGAGGAGGCCACACTCACCAGCTTGGAGGAAGCCACACTCACCAGCTTGAAGGAGGCCACACTCACCAGCTTGGAGGAGGCCACACTCACCAGCTTGGAGGAGGCCACACTCACCAGCTTGGAGGAGGCCACACTCACCAGCCTGAAGGAGGCCACACTCACCAGCTTGAAGGAGGCCACACTCACCAGCTAGGAGGCCACACTCACCAGCTTGAAGGAGGCCACACTCACCAGCTTGAAGGAGGCCACACTCACCAGCTTGAAGGAGGCCACACTCGCCAGCTTGAAGGAGGCCACACTCACCAGCTTGGAGGAGGCTCCACTCACCAGCTTGAAGGAGGCTCCTCACCAGCTTGGAGGAGGCCACACTCACCAGCTTGGAGGAGGCCACACTCACCAGCTTGAAGGAGGCCACACTCACCAGCTTGGAGGAGGCTCCACTCACCAGCTTGAAGGAGGCAACTTGGAGGAGGCCACACTCACCAGCTTGAAGGAGGCCACACTCACCAGCTTGAAGGAGGCCACACTCACCAGCTTGAAGGAGGCCACACTCACCAGCTTGAAGGAGGCCACACTCACCAGCTTGGAGGAGGCCACACTCACCAGCTTGAAGGAGGCCACACTCACCAGCTTGAAGGAGGCTCCTCACCAGCTTGAAGGAGGCCACACTCACCAGCTTGAAGGAGGCCACACTCACCAGCTTGAAGGAGGCCACACTCACCAGCTTGAAGGAGGCCACACTCACCAGCTTGAAGGAGGCCTCACTCACCAACTTGAAGGAGGCTCCTCACCAGCTTGAAGGAGGCAACTTGGAGGAGGCCACACTCACCAGCTTGAAGGAGGCCACACTCACCAGCTTGAAGGAGGCCACACTCACCAGCTTGAAGGAGGCCACACTCACCAGCTTGAAGGAGGCCACACTCACCAGCTTGAAGGAGGCCACACTCACCAGCTTGAAGGAGGCCACACTCACCAGCTTGAAGGAGGCCACACTCACCAGCTTGAAGGAGGCCACACTCACCAGCTTGAAGGAGGCCACACTCACCAGCTTGAAGGAGGCCACACTCACCAGCTTGGAGGAGGCCACACTCACCAGCTTGAAGGAGGCCACACTCACAGCTTGGAGGAGGCCACACTCACCAGCTTGAAGGAGGCCACACTCACCAGCTAGGAGGCCACACTCACCAGCTTGAAGGAGGCCACACTCACCAGCTTGAAGGAGGCCACACTCACCAGCTTGAAGGAGGCCACACTCACCAGCTTGAAGGAGGCCACACTCACCAGCTTGAAGGAGGCCACACTCACCAGCTTGAAGGAGGCTACACTCACCAGCTTGAAGGAGGCCACACTCACCAGCTTGAAGGAAGCCACACTCACCAGCTTGGAGGAGGCTCCACTCACCAGCTTGAAGGAGGCCACACTCACCAGCTTGGAGGAGGCTCCACTCACCAGCTTGAAGGAGGCTCCACTCACCAGCTTGGAGGAGGCCACACTCACCAGCTTGGAGGAGGCCACACTCACCAGCTTGAAGGAGGCCACACTCACCAGCTTGGAGGAGGCCACACTCACCAGCTTGGAGGAGGCTCCACTCACCAGCTTGGAGGAGGCTCCTCACCAGCTTGGAGGAGGCTCCTCACCAGCTTGGAGGAGGCCACACTCACCAAGGCCTCACTCACCAGCTTGAAGGAGGCTCCACTCACCAGCTTGAAGGAGGCCACACTCACCAGCTTGAAGGAGGCCACACTCACCAAGGCCTCACTCACCAGCTTGGAGGAGGCTCCACTCACCAGCTTGAAGGAGGCTCCTCACCAGCTAGGAGGCCACACTCACCAGCTTGAAGGAGGCAACA
Organism: Cladorhizidae sp. MBARI D1340-BT2; assembly: GCA_028752905.1. Taxonomy (NCBI): domain Eukaryota; kingdom Metazoa; phylum Porifera; class Demospongiae; order Poecilosclerida; family Cladorhizidae; species Cladorhizidae sp. MBARI D1340-BT2. Next base: position 793,848 of record JAQNBH010000001.1, on the reverse strand, counting down.
CTCACCAGCTTGAAGGAGGCCACACTCACCAGCTTGAAGGAGGCCACACTCACAGCTTGGAGGAGGCTCCACTCACCAGCTTGAAGGAGGCCACACTCACCAGCTTGGAGGAGGCCACACTCACCAGCTTGAAGGAGGCCACACTCACCAGCTTGAAGGAGGCTCCACTCACCAGCTTGGAGGAGGCCACACTCACCAGCTTGGAGGAGGCCACACTTACCAGCTTGAAGGAGGCTCCACTCACCAGCTTGAAGGAGGCCACACTCACCAGCTTGAAGGAGGCCACACTCACCAGCTTGGAGGAGGCCACACTTACCAGCTTGAAGGAGGCTCCACTCACCAGCTTGAAGGAGGCCACACTCACCAGCTTGAAGGAGGCCACACTCACCAGCTTGAAGTGAAAGCACAGGTATAGGAGGCAAGTGTGGAAGAAGTTCTTTGGTCTTGAACATGACCATGTCCCATACCAGCAAGTCAGCTCTTTAAGATGGTTCTTGTCCTCTGTAACTTTGTGTAACAATGCATAATCAACTTGAGATTGTGTTCTCTCGACTTTTCAGCTAGATACTCTAGCCCATCCTGATGAAGGCTAGAGCATCTAGTCGAAATATCGAGAGAATACAATTTTGGGTTGATTATTGAGGTTATTGTGATGTCAACTGAGGTCATTGAGAATGCATAATGTTAATATAACAATTCATAGCGCTGTGTAGCATTGTATAACATTGCATAGCATCTGCTCTCTACATAGAAACACTTCCAGGGGTTCAATATTGGCCGTTCCAATCCATGAATAGGTGGATAAAAATCAGGGGGGAGGAGGGTGTGGCTTCCATCCACGCTACACAGTCCATATAAGCACGCACATTAACATTGGTGAGTACTATTATATCAACACCAATTATCAACCATACCAAAGTTTGAACCGGCAGACTCAATATCGAAGAACTTAGAGCCAACAATCCTAATTTTGGGCCAGTTTCACAGATTTGCCCCAAAAATGAGTTGTCAGTACCTACCTGCTATTAATACCTGTATTGCCTCTGTCTGTGAATATCCCCCCAACCCCACCCCCAAATTAAGTTTCTTGTCATAAGCACATGTCCTAACACAGCGTGTGTTAATGACTGGGTGTGACCAATCCCATGCAGGACCTGTCTGATGCTGGCGTGTGCTCAGGGGAGTGTCAAAATAGTCAAGACACTGTGCGATCACCGTGTCAACTTTGACCTTGAAGACCACTTCTACGGCAAGGCCATAGACTATGCCGCTGCTGCAAACCATCCCAAGTGAGTGACTACACCTCCTAGAGCATGTAACCATACACCGTCATCAAATGTGACCACACCTCCTAGTTTACTACTGATGTATGACACATGTCCCTAGTTTACTACATATTGTGTGACCACACCTCCTAGTTACGACTTACTTGGTTGTACATAGTCGTCTGAAGGGTGGACATTTCACACCAGACCATCTCACTGCCTTCCTTCTCAACTAATTCCATTAGCCACTGGTGTAGTGTCATCTTCCAAGGGCAAGAATATGATTAGTGCCCACCGAGGTGCTTTAAAAAATAGATAGCCAAGTCTTTCTGTTGATTTATTTATTAATCACTATTCATAATATTATTTATCATAATATTATTTATCTATTATTCATTATTCATCATTTATTATTCATTAATTATTTATTATTGATGATAGATTATTAATTATTGATTTTGATGATTGATTTTGATGATAGATTCATTATTTGTTATCATTCATTATTTATTATTTTATTATTTATTGATTTTTTGATTATTCATTATGTTATTATTTATTCATCGATTATTCTTTATTAATTCTTTATTGATTATATCATGCGCTTATGCGTCTTGCAAATATTTGTTGTCTATAGTATTGATTTTAAAAACACACAAAAATTAGTCTTCCACACACCCCACACAAAAGGCAACCCCCTCAACACCGAAGCAGCGTTCCCATGTTACCACCACAGAGATCCTCTGAATGATATGTTGATGTGAGTCCTCATCAGAAGTTGCTGACTTCAGGAGGCGCCCCAACTCCCTGAAGAAAGTCTTTGTTTGAGGCCCAAAAGTCCACACATTTCCACTGCCATGAGTACAAAACTGTACCGGCCTCAGTGCCAGCGGCCGCAAGGTTGGATGGGAAGGTCTCACCACAAGTGATATCCCATACCATATTATTTGTTATTCATTATTTGTTATTTGTTTGTTATCATTATTTTATTTGTTATTTATTATTCATTATTTGTCATTTGTTTTTCATTATTTATTATTCATTAGTTATTCATTATTTGTTATTTGTTTATTTTATTCGTTATTTATTATTTTATTATTCATTATTTGTTTATTTATTATTATTACGTTATTTATTATTTATTATTCATTCATTATTTGTTATTTATTATTCATTATTTGTTATCATTATTTGTTATTTATTATTTATTTATTATTCGATTTATTATTCATTATTTATTATCTTTATTATCATTATTTGTTATTTATTATTCATTGTCTGTTATTATTTATTTTTGTTATCATTATTTGTTTATTATTTGTTATTTATTTGCTATTTATTTGTTATTTATTATTCATTATTTATTCATTATTTGTTATTTATTTATTATTCATTATTTGTTATTTTTCATTATTTGTTATTTATTTATTTGTTATTAATTTTTTATTATTATCTTCTTTGTCCATTCATTATTGGCCATGCAAGTGAGCCTCCACCAGTGGGGAGTTGGAAGGAGACTTGGTGTGGTCGTGCATGGTGTAGGGTCCATCTATGCATATTTGGAGTTAAACATTACTCTCTTACCTCATTTCACCAATGTGAGGATCCCGCATCCCTGAGCTATACAAGAAGGGCATAACCCCCCTACTGCCACTAGATTGTAGATTGGGGGGTGGGCTCTTTCACCTTACCACCCGTCAGTATGTGATTGGGCCCCCCGCCCCCCCCCCGCCTTAAATAATGTGAGCTTATGTAAAATCAGGAATGGTCGTCACAGTGAAGAGCTCATAAAGTGAATGCTCAGATTCTAAGCCTGGCTGCACTGCACAGCTGCACAGTTTAATAACCGAAGCAACCCTTTACCAGATAGCAAAATAACTAGCCACAACCAGATCCTAATAAACTACCAACCTTCCAACCCCCCCCCCCCCCCCCCCCCCCCCCCACACACACACACAATATACCCTCATAGCTTATTACACATCATTACACACTCAGATAGACACTCCCACCAGCATGTTCCACTCCCACCAGCATGCTCCACTCCCACCTGGCCAGCATGTTCCACTCCCACCAGCATGTTCCACTCCCACCTGGCCAGCATGTTCCACTCCCACCAGCATGTTCCACTCCCACCTGGCCAGCATGTTCCACTCCCACCAGCATGCTCCACTCCCACCAGCATGTTCCACTCCCACCAGCATGCTCCACTCCCACCAGCATGTTCCACTCCCACCAGCATGCTCCACTCCCACCAGCATGTTCCATAGGCGTAGCAAGGGGTGAGGCGGAGAGGCGCTCGCCTCACCAATATTTCCCACTAACCACACCCCTATAATCAACCCAAAATATAATGTCATTTTGAAATTGTGGGAAACAATTTTGGATAGTAAACCTGATTCTGAGGTTAGAGCACGTGTAAATGGTGTTGCAAGCCAAATGCAAACATTTAATTATTTTTATGGAGCTTTCTTACTTCGAAGCATTCTTAGGCATTCTGATAATTTGAGCAAGACTATTCAGCACACAAGAATGAGTAGCACAAAATCTGGCCAAGATGACTGTAACTACATTGAAGGTTAGTTTATGATAGCTCATATTATGTACTTAGACCCTTATGACAATCCTTTTTTTTCTATAGTCAATGAGATCTGATGAAAATTACAAGTTATTTTGGAAGTGTGTAACAAGGGAAGCAGATAATTGTGGCGTTGAGGAGCCTGTGTTACCTAGGAGACGAAAAACTCCACAGCGTTTTGACCCCCAAAACAACAGTAGAACTGCATCTGCTACACCTGAAGAATACTACCGAGCCATATACTTTGAAGCCCTTGATACAGTAATCAATTGTATCACTGACAGATTTGAGCAAGAAGGATATCAGATATATAAGACCCTAGAGCAGTTACTATTAAAAGGTGGAGGCAGAGAGTGTTTTGATGGAGATCAAGGTAGTGTTGCTTCAGGTAGTGAAGTGGTAATGCACTGTGTACGATCAATTATTTCAGTTGTATGAAGACGATTTAGTGAAAGATGAACTTTTGACACAGCTCCAGACATTTCATCTAAATAACAAGGTCGAGCCTTCGAATGTGTATTCACTTGTCAACGTGCTGAAAGCTATGTCGGGTGCAGAGAGAAGCTTATACTCGGCAAATTGTTCGAGCTGTCCGTTTACTGTTGGTTGCACCAGCAACCAATGCAGCTAGTGAACGTTCATTTACAGCCATGCGATGTATAAAGACATACTTACGCTCCACTATGAAGCAAGAACGATTAAATGCTGTCATGGTTATGAATGCCCATAAAGATTTAACTGCCACTTTAGATTTAACCTCTGTAGCTAATGAGTTTTGTGGCAGGAATGAACGTAGGAAGTCCAAATTTCCAAAATTTTAAGCCTTATTGTAAATTGTATGCACTATTTCAAATTTAATACAGTGTATTTGTATGTGGGTGGGTGTGGTTAATAATGGGTGTGGTTAGCATGTTTTGAGTGTGGTTTAGATGTTGTTTCGCCTCACCAACCCCAAATTCATTGCTACGCCCCTGTGTTCCACTCCCACCAGCATGCTCCACTCCCACCAGCATGCTCCACTCCCACCAGCATGCTCCACTCCCACCAGCATGCTCCACTCCCACCAGCATGCTCCACTCCCACCAGCATGTTCCACTCCCACCAGCATGTTCCACTCCCACCAGCATGCTCCACTCCCACCAGCATGCTCCACTCCCACCAGCATGCTCCACTCCCACCAGCATGTTCCACTCCCACCAGCATGTTCCACTCCCACCAGCATGCTCCACTCCCACCAGCATGCTCCACTCCCACCAGCATGCTCCACTCCCACCAGCATGTACCACTCCCACCAGCATGTACCACTCCCACCAGCATGCTCCACTCCCACCAGCATGTACCACTCCCACCAGCATGTACCACTCCCACCAGCATGTACCACTCCCACCAGCATGTTATATGTTATAGGCAAGCTCAAGCTGCACTAGGTCTAGATTTTGTGGGAGTATTACTTCACAAGACACATTACATTACTTCCTGCAGTATACTAGTCACTTCCTGTAGTATACTAGACACTTCCTGTAGTATACCAGACACCTCCTTCAATTACTAGACACCTCCTGTAGTATATTTGATACTTCCTCTAGGGTACTAGACACTTCCTGTAGTATACTAGGCACCTTCTGTAGACCGCTATAGTAATATTAGACAACTCCTGTAGTATACTAGACACTTCCTGAAGTATACTAGACACCTGTGAGGTGATTAGTGCTATGCTAGCGTGGTCTCAACAACTTCCTCTCTCTTCCACCCCTACCACACCCCTCTTCCTTTCTCTCTAGATGTGCAGACTTGGTTGAGAAGTACCACCAGCGACTGGAGAGGGAGGCGGAGCTACAGGCAATTTCCTTACACCCTCCGCACAGTTTTGAATCCTCCTCATCACTGGACTCCGCCTTCATGTACACCACCTACGTGGGGACAGGCATTCAAGATGCCCTGCCCTCACCTGAGGGGGCAGCGAAGGCTAGTGGTCCTGCACTAGATGGCTGTCCTGCCTTGGCCTGTGCACACACGCCCACTCACAGCATAGACTCATCAAGCATGTAAGACCAGGGGGAGCACTAACTTATACTCTCAAATATTGGGCAGGGGTGCATTAGCTTTACTCTCAATATTGGGCAGGGGGTGCATTACCTTTACTCTCAATATTGGGCAGGGGGTACATTACCTTATACTCTCAACAATATTGGGCAGGGGGTGCATTACCTTATACTCTCAATATTGGGCAGGGGGTGCATTATCTTATACTCTCAATATTGGGCAGGGGGTATATTACCTTATACTCTCAACAATATTGGGCAGGGGGTGCATTACCTTATACTCTCAATATTGGGCAGGGGGTATTACCTTATACTCTCAATATTGGGCAGGGGTGCATTACCTTATACTCTCAATATTGGGCAGGGGGTGCATTACCTTATACTCTCAATATTGGGCAGGGGGTGCATTACCTTATACTCTCAATATTGGGCAGGGGGTGCATTACCTTATACTCTCAATATTGGGCAGGGGGTGCATTACCTTATACTCTCAAAGGTGATTTCTATTGGAGGGGAGATTACTATAGGAGGGAGATTTCTATTGGAGGGGAGATTACTATTGGAGGGAGATTACTATTGGAGGGATGTTACTACTGGAGGGCCTGTTACCATTGAAGGAGGTTACTACTGGAGGGATGTTACTATTGGAGGGTGGTTACTATCATCTAAGTGCCTGACTGGCTCCACCTTTGCAGAATGATTGTGGTTAGTGCCGCACTAGCTTAGGAGAGGCTCATGCACTCTGTGTTGATTGGTAGTCTCACGCCTGCTGAGTTTGTGTGTTCACTGCTGAGGCATTAGCTGGGCCAGGCTGGCCGGCGCTGGCTGTGGCTAGGAATCTAGCAAGTTTTACCAGCTTTGCAGCCACCACTGACTTGTCTAGGACCTAGCACCCAGCTCATCTTCCTTTTCTCCAGCTCTTCATTATATTCGGCTGAGGGTAATGTCATCTCACCATTCAATAGTGCAGTATCCATCCCTTCAGACTCTTCAACCATCGCTGCGAATCCAGCACCATCATTTACTATCCTTCAAATTCTTTTAGTTTCCTGAAGCTGGCAGCACTGATAGTCTAGTGGGTAACTATGACAACATTGAACCTAAAGGCATGCGAGAGGCAGCATCATGGTTGATATACAACACTTACCATTTGAGTGAGTCGGAGGCACTCTTGGGGTGCCATCTTGGATTTGTCAATAAATAAATTAACTGATGGTAGTTTCACTGATTCATCCTTGAGCCAGGGTTCCTGGAGCCATAAAACCATAAAACCTAGGGTTCCATGAGATCTAAAACCTAGGGCCCTAAAACCTAGGGTTCCTGGATGCCTAAAACCTAGATCCCTAAAACCCAGGCTTCCTGGATCCCTAAAACCCTGGATCCCTAAAACCCAGGCTTCCTGGATCCCGGGTTCCTGGCCCTAAAACCCAGGGTTCCTGGCCCCTAAAAGATCCTGGCCCCTAAAAGAAGCACATTTCTATGTTGACTAATAATTAAGATATAGCCATTTTAATCTCTTGGTGGCCATCTTGGACGCCATCTTGAAAATGAACCCGTTCTGGGTCAGAATCAGCCAGATTTTTTGTATGTTATTTAGCATGCCCAGTACCCGAATCCATTGGGAAACCTGTGGTGTTGATTGTTAGGGGTTAACCATGCATGGACCTGTGTAACTGCCATCATGTCATCAGGTTCCATGACTGGAGAGAACATCCTCTGCATTAGAGAAATAAGGTTTTTATTAGGCAAAGTTTTTTAATCACACCAGAGTAAGCTAACCACCGTTCACTTATTGGCAGCGAAAACATGAGGCGGTGTAATCAGCTTAGCTTGGGTCAATATCAGACACACATACACACCACACACACACACATGCACACACACACATGCACACACACACTTGTGAACTTATGAATATTCTCTTTACCCACTTTGTATTACTCAATTGGGATACAGAGTTGTCATGGCAAAGGATTGGAAAATTGGAATCTTCTGGTAGTAAACTTGCGTTGACTTTCTGTTTTAATAGCAAAGGCTTCAAAGGTTTGAAGGGTGCAGGAAGTGCTTTGGAATGAATCAATGCTGAAACTGAAACTACCATATTTGGATGCTAAGACGCTATCAAAATGTTGATCTAAGTTTCATATCGTTAGCTTTTTGGGGGCCCCCGCCATTTTGAAATGCGAGAAAATGGGAGTCAATCCCGTAGAGTGTCTCAGGACCACGTGGAGAATGGATGGTGTGTGTGGGGTGGGTGGGGGTGGGGGTGGGGGGGGGGGGGTGGGGGGGGCTAGTTTCAAGATGTTTAATATTATTATGGTTAGTATCCAATCTGTAAATAGAAGATATGAGCATGGTATGGGTTCCTCTATAACCACACAATCCTTTAATATTCCCACCAATCTGTAAATAGAAGATATGAGCATGGTATGGGTTCCTCTGCCCACACAATCCTCTAATATTACCACCAATCTGTAAATAGAAGATATGAGCATGGTATGGGTTCCTCTATAACCACACAATCCTCTAATATTCCCACCAATCTGTAAATAGAAGATATGAGCATGGTATGGGTCACTCTATACCCACACAATCTCTAATATTACCACCAATCTGTAAATAGAAGATATGAGCATG
>JAQNBH010000001.1:745326-782826 GCA_028752905.1 Cladorhizidae sp. MBARI D1340-BT2 | reverse complement strand
TGCTAATGTACATTGTAAGTGCTGTGTATTGTGGCTTGTGTAATGTCTTAACTTCCTCCTCTCACTATCACACTCATCATCACTGCATCACCCCTCCACACCCTCACCATCTCCATCCTTCACCCTCACCTACCCACCATCTCCATCCTTCACCCTCACCTACCCCTCCACACCCTCACCATCTCCATCCTTCACCCTCCCCTACCCACCATCTCCATCCTTCGCCCTCACCTACCCACCATCTCCATCCTTCGCCCTCACCTACCCACCATCTCCATCCTTCACCCTCACCTACCCCTCCACACCCTCACCATCTCCATCCTTCACCCTCCCCTACCCACCATCTCCATCCTTCGCCCTCACCTACCCACCATCTCCATCCTTCACCCTCACCTACCCCTCCACACCCTCACCATCCTTCACCCTCACCCCTCCACACCCTTACCATCTCCATCCTTCACCCTCACCTACCCCTCCACACCCTCACCATCTCCATCCTTCACCTCACCTCCATTTCATCATCCTTCATATCTTCACACTCCTCTTCATGCTACTCCTCCCTACTGCCCCCTCTCCATGCCTTCTCCCTCCTCATTACTCACTCTTAATCTTTTTGCACCCCTCCCACTTCCCATCACCCTCCCCTCGCTACCCCCTCCCCTCCCTCCTCTTCATGCTCCTCCTCCTCACAACTCCCTCTTGTTTCTTCCCCTTCCTCTTCCAACATCAGCCTTCTCTGATTACTGGGATGAGTCTATTTAAGAGAGGAGCTATGTCTGCCCCACTGGCTATGGCTTCTCCAAACATCGTTCCCACTAGCCTTCCTGCTATCCTCACAGATGCACCTTCTGCCAATGATTTCTGGTCTTACTCAGCCAATGTTGAATCCATTGCTGAGCCGGCTGTAAATGCTGACACACTCTCTTCCCACATGGTAGACGAGCATTTGCCCGAGTATGACTCGGCGAACAAACACTATGGCTTCGGCGAGGACGTCAAACCTAAACAGCTGGACCACAACCATAAGAGGGACAACAATGGCCCCCTAAAAGTGATGCTAGTGAGTCAGGGAGAGGCAGAGGTGGCCTATGAGGTGGGTGCAGGTATCGTTGCCAAGGTGGCTATGAAGGTGAGTGGTGAGATGGTTGCAGAGCTGGATGCTGGTAAGGCTGACAAGGTGGAGAAGAAGGAAGAGAAAAGATACTCTACGTGGTCTGTGTTTGATGATGATAGAAACACTTCTACATTTGATGACATCAGTGATTGTGTGTCTGAGCTGTTGCACGACTGCAACCACACTGTTGCCAGAAAGACGCTTCAAACAAGCCAGTTCATCACTACCAAGACCCAAGCCGCTGCTAGGAAGCAGATGATGGATGAGGCTCTCTCCACCTCGGAGAGCGGGGGTGAGGAAAGGACAGGGAAAATGATGGTGGGAGCAGGAGAAACCACACCCATACACAAAGAGACTGACCTGTACATACAGGCCAACTCGGATGCTACTCTCACAAAAGACAGCAGTGTTGAAGATGAGAGGGTGAATGGCAACCCCTGGGTCCCCGTTCCCATGCAAGACAATATTTCTGGAGAAGAGATGGAACTGGCCACTGACAGTCAATCAACTCAAAGAGACCTTATCCAAAGAGCTAACAAGAAAACCTCCTTTGGTCTGCTTGACTTTGACTCCACAGAGAGTGAAACTACAGAAAGTGGAAGTGACATGTAAGAAGTGTGATTGAGTATGTTCATGGCAAATAGCATTTGGTGTCATGACAACTAGCATTTTTTGCTTAGCAACTAGTATTTGGTGCCATGGCAACTAGCTTCTAGTTGGGAAAACTTATACTTTACCTGCTGTGCAATTTTAGAGTTGTATATTTTAGTCAAACCATGAACCTTTGCTTGATAGAAGAGGGGGAAGCTGGTTAGAATAATTCACCAGTTAGCCACTTTATATACTTCTAGTGAGTACCTTAGTGTTTCTTCACTGAAACTCTATGCCACACCCTCCATATCTGTTTTACCACAAACATGTTTCACAGGAGGAGTGACAGATTGGAGACAGATGACTGCCTATTGACCACCTCTATTCAGGTAAGTCTTCTACCTGCTATAAATAGTGTGTGTGTGTAGTAGTAGGAGTAGTAATTGTGGTAGTTGTGATGGTGGTGGTGTGTGTGTGGTAGTAGTAGTTGTTGTTGTGGTGGTAGTGTGTGTGGTGATAGTTGTTGTTGTGATGCTAGTGTGTGCGTGGTAGTTGTGGTGGTGGTAGTGTGTGTGGTGATAGTAGTTGTTATGGTGGTGGTGTGTGTATGTGTGTGTGCACGTGTGTTTTGCTGTCAAAACTTCCCCTGCCTCCTCTCTCACCAAATTATATGTTTGGGCTCCAGGAGAAGGCTCTAACTAACTCGACAGACTTCCAGGACTCTGAGAAATCAGTCAATCACAGAAGGAATTGCAACTCAACCGAAACTCAGGACTCCTGGGAGGATCATTTCATTGATCGCCTCCTACAAATCACACACTTTCATCCCCCTCCACTTCACGGCACAGGTTCTGGGGCCACAGGTTCTGGGGCTTCTTCTGTTCAACTCAGAGATCCTACGCTTGGTGTCGCGACAAAGAACATGCCTAATCTAGATATCTCAACTCCTTCCACACTTTCAGACAAAGTAACCAGCTCTGGTCATCACCATGGTCATTACTCCAGTCACAGCAGAGTTCAAAGTCACGCCTATAATCACAGGGTTAGTCTCAGCCGCAGTCATAGCTGTGGTCATAGCCGTGCCAACAGTCCTGGTGACAGTCTCAGCCGTGCCAACAGCCCTGGTGATTATCCTGGTCACAGCCATGCTAACAGACCAGTTGATTACTACATTCGTCATATCCACAGCCCTGGTGGTCACCTTAGCCGCAGTCTTGCAAGTGGTCCTGCTGCTCGCCCTATTCGTAGCTGCGCTCATACCCATGGTCGCAGCCATGCTAACAGCCCTGGTGGTCACCTCGGTCATATCTGCAGCTGCAGCCCTGGTAATCTTCTTCATCACATCCATAGCCACAGCCCTGGTGATCGCCCTGTTCGCAACTATGGCCATAGCCCTGGTGATCACCTTCATCACATCAATAGCCACAGCCCTGGTGATCGCCCTGTTCGCAGCTATGGCCATAGCCCTGGTGATCACCTTCATCACATCCCTGGTGATCTCCCTGTTCGTAGCTGTGGTCACAGCCATGGTGATCACCTTCGTCACATCCGTAGTCACAGCCCTGGTGATCTCCCTGTTCGCAGCTATGGCCACAGCCAAGGTCAGGGCAGTGTGCATGAGCATACTACACATGGCAGAGATCAACAGGAGAAGTCTTGTGCATGGCCCACCACTTTCACTACCACCATCACCACCACCTCTGCTGTCGATCTTACTTCTGTGCCCAGAGTGGCTGGAACTGTGTCAGCAAGCTCAGGACAACGTCCTGGAAGCCAGGCACGGGTCAGTTTCGTATCACCAAATGCAAGTCCCAAACAGAGCAGTGATCAACTTAACAGGCATGTATATGGCGGTGCTGGTCATGCACATCACGATAATTGCAAAGATACACCATCTGCATCATTCCTGCTCCCCCGAGTGGCAGGCATGTCAATATCACCAACTCCATCACACACATCATCATTGAGCAGAGGAGCAGGAATTAGCAAGTCAATGTCCAACTGTGAATCTCTCCTCTACGCATCAGAAAACTCCCATCCAACTACTCCGAACATGCCAGCCAGCATGTCATGTGACCAAGCACTGACGTTGCAAGACCTGGGAGGGGATGTGCTGTGCGTAACAGATGTGGAAAATGGGAGTCAGCTCTCTGGTGATATGTCAGCCTTTCATCAACGTCTAGCACACAAGAGGTAAAGATGTATACTTAATGTTATATGCAGGCTGATCTAACTCACCAGCTACCTGTAGCTCAGGCTGATCTAACTCACCAGCTACCTGTAGCTCAGGCTGATCTAACTCACCAGCTACCTGTAGCTCAATTTTCTTTAACTCACCAGCTGCCTGTAGCTCAGGCTGATCTAACTCACCAGCTACTGTAGCTCAGGCTGATCTAACTCACCAGCTACCTGTAGCTCAATTTTCTTTAACTCACCAGCTACCTGTAGCTCAGGCTGATCTAACTCACCAGCTACCTGTAGCTCAATTTTCTTTAACTCACCAGCTACCTGTAGCTCAGGCTGATCTAACTCACCAGCTACCTGTAGCTCAATTTTCTTTAACTCACCAGCTACCTGTAGCTCAGGCTGATCTAACTCACCAGCTACCTGTAGCTCAGGCTGATCTAACTCACCAGCTACCTGTAGCTCAATTTTCTTTAACTCACCAGCTACCTGTAGCTCAGGCTGGTCTAACTCACCAGCTACTGTAGCTCAGGCTGATCTAACTCACCAGCTACCTGTAGCTCAGGCTGATCTAACTCACCAGCTACCTGTAGCTCAATTTTCTTTAACTCACCAGGTACCTGTAGCTCAGGCTGATCTAACTCACCAGCTACCTGTAGCTCAGGCTGATCTAACTCACCAGCTACTGTAGCTCAATTTTCTTTAACTCACCAACTACCTGTAGCTCAATTTTCTTTAACTCACCAGGTACCTGTAGCTCAGGCTGATCTAACTCACCAGCTACCTGTAGCTCAGGCTGATCTAACTCACCAGCTACCTGTAGCTCAGGCTGATCTAACTCACCAGCTACCTGTAGCTCAATTTTCTTTAACTCACCAGGTACCTGTAGCTCAGGCTGATCTAACTCACCAGCTACCTGTAGCTCAGGCTGATCTAACTCACCAGCTACCTGTAGCTCAGGCTGATCTAACTCACCAGCTACTGTAGCTCAGGCTGATCTAACTCACCAGCTACCTGTAGCTCAATTTTCTTTAACTCACCAGCTACCTGTAGCTCAGGCTGATCTAACTCACCAGCTACTGTAGCTCAATTTTCTTTAACTCACCAGCTACCTGTAGCTCAGGCTGATCTAACTCACCAGCTACTGTAGCTCAGGCTGATCTAACTCACCAGCTACTGTAGCTCAATTTTCTTTAACTCACCAACTACCTGTAGCTCAGGCTGATCTAACTCACCAGCTACTGTAGCTCAGGCTGATCTAACTCACCAGCTACCTGTAGCTCAGGCTGATCTAACTCACCAGCTACTGTAGCTCAGGCTGATCTAACTCACCAGCTACTGTAGCTCAATTTTCTTTAACTCACCAGCTACTGTAGCTCAGGCTGATCTAACTCACCAGCTACCTGTAGCTCAATTTTCTTTAACTCACCAGCTACCTGTAGCTCAATTTTCTTTAACTCACCAGCTACCTGTAGCTCAGCTGATCTAACTCACCAGCTACCTGTAGCTCAGGCTGATCTAACTCACCAGCTACTGTAGCTCAGGCTGATCTAACTCACCAGCTACCTGTAGCTCAATTTTCTTTAACTCACCAGCTACCTGTAGCTCAGGCTGATCTAACTCACCAGCTACCTGTAGCTCAATTTTCTTTAACTCACCAGCTACCTGTAGCTCAGGCTGATCTAACTCACCAGCTACCTGTAGCTCAGGCTGATCTAACTCACCAGCTACCTGTAGCTCAGGCTGATCTAACTCACCAGCTACCTGTAGCTCAGGCTGATCTAACTCACCAGCTACCTGTAGCTCAGGCTGATCTAACTCACCGGCTACCTGTAGCTCAGGCTGATCTAACTCACCAGCTACCTGTAGCTCAATTTTCTTTAACTCACCAGCTGCCTGTAGCTCAGGCTGATCTAACTCACCAGCTACTGTAGCTCAGGCTGATCTAACTCACCAGCTACTGTAGCTCAATTTTCTTTAACTCACCAGCTACTGTAGCTCAGGCTGATCTAACTCACCAGCTACCTGTAGCTCAATTTTCTTTAACTCACCAGCTACCTGTAGCTCAGGCTGATCTAACTCACCAGCTACCTGTAGCTCAATTTTCTTTAACTCACCAGCTACCTGTAGCTCAGGCTGGTCTAACTCACCAGCTACTGTAGCTCAGGCTGATCTAACTCACCAGCTACTGTAGCTCAGGCTGATCTAACTCACCAGCTACTGTAGCTCAGGCTGATCTAACTCACCAGCTACTGTAGCTCAGGCTGATCTAACTCACCAGCTACTGTAGCTCAGGCTGGTCTAACTCACCAGCTACCTGTAGCTCAATTTTCTTTAACTCACCAGCTACCTGTAGCTCAGGCTGATCTAACTCACCAGCTACCTGTAGCTCAGTCATCTTGCAGCAGTAGAGAACAGCTCCATGTATTTCTAACCAGCAGCAGCTGCTAATGGGATTAATATGTTATGTTAATACACTGGAAAATCTTTCCCACAACAATCAACATAAATTTGCACCTCAAAGTCGATAGTTGAGTAATCTACCGAGAGTTTGTTGAGATATCATTGCATTATTCCATCTCACATGTGCCTGCAGGCTTGACTTCGGTGGTTACCAAGGGGGGGAGCTTTGCATAGCCAGGGATAAGTTGGAGCAGCAGTTGCTACAAGCAGAACTAGACAACCGAGAGCTCACGTTTACCATCCGGAAATGCGAAGAAAGCCTCAAGGTGGGCAAGGTCCTATACAATCAGCTCGAGGAGCAAGTGAAGCGACTGGAGAAGCGTCTGCAGTGCGAGGTTGAGGGGAGAGAGGTGGCGGAATTGAAAGTGAAGCAGTACGAGGTGACTGAGAGGACCCATGAGTTGGACCAGCAGCAGCTGATCCAGGAACGGCGGAAGCTGAGAGACCAGCTGCAAGATGAGATTGAGGCCAGGACGGTGCAGGAGGGACTCTACCATGAGCAGGTGAAGATGTTTATTTACATATAGCTGGCATGGTTGGAGTGTGGTGGGAATGAATTACACTGTGTTACACATGCGTGAAACAGGCTAATGTAGTGGAAGTGTTAGTTATTAGGCGAGGTTGGGTGGGATAGGGATTACCTCTAGTTGGCGAGCTCCAATATTAGACAATTCATCATCCATATTCCACCCTAAACTGAGCCTAATAATTGATCACTCCATCAAATCAAACCAATTGACTTATGCCAGGCCGGTGCAAAGTGGCCTGACCAAGCAATGCCCTGTTTATACGTAACCAGGAAACTCACACATGCATAGTACATACCTTATTGACCATACATAGATCAAGTGGTAGGACACACCCACCTATTAGCCAATCAAATCAATGTGAAAACTTGATGGTATGTTAATATATACATAGCCAGGACCACATCTGGGCCTGTACAACACCACAAAAGACAGTTATGTAGACAGTTAACATACACATCAAGTAATTATGCAGACATCAAGTAATTAATGTAGACAGTTAATCTACACATCAAGTAATTATGCAGACATCAAGTAATTAATGTAGACAGTATCTACACATCAAGTAATTATGCAGACTTCAAGTAATTAATGTAGACAGTTAATGTACACATCAAGTAATTATGCATGCATCAAGTAATTAATGTAGACAGTTAATGTACACATCAAGTAATTATGCAGACACCAAGTAATTAATGTAGACAGTTAATGTACACATCAATTAATTATGCAGACATCAAGTAATTAATGTAGACAGTTAATTTACACATCAAGTAATTATGCAGACATCAAGTAATTAATATAGACAGTTAATGTACACATCAAGTAATTATGCAGACATCAAGTAATTAATGTAGACAGTTAATGTACACATCAAGTAATTATGCAGACATCAAGTAATTAATGTAGACAGTTAATCTACACATCAAGTAATTATGCAGACATCAAGTAATTAATGTAGACAGTATCTACACATCGAGTAATTATGCAGACTTCAAGTAATTAATGTAGACAGTTAATGTACACATCAAGTAATTATGCATGCATCAAGTAATTAATGTAGACAGTTAATCTACACATCAAGTAATTATGCAGACATCAAGTAATTAATTAGACAGTTAATCTACACATCAAGTAATTATGCAGACATCAAGTAATTAATGTAGACAGTTAATTTACACATCAAGTAATTATGCAGACACCAAGTAATTAATGTAGACAGTTAATGTACACATCAAGTAATTATGCAGACATCAAGTAATTAATGCGGCAATTAGAATCAAGTAGTTAATGTTGATATCATAATTAATGTAGACCTCAAGTAAATAATGCATGCATCAAGTAATTAATGTACTCAATTAATTAATGCAGTCATCAAGTAATTAATGTACTCAAGTAATTAATGTAGACCTCAAGTAAATAATGCGTGCATCAAATAATTAATGCACACATAAAACAGTCAGCCTGTGATTAGTATAGGCAAGTGATTAATGCAGCTATCAAGTAATTAATTAATGTGATTAGCTAATGATGTTGTAGTGGTGGGCTTGTCATTACATCTACAGACTTGAGTAGGATATCATTAATAGCTACAGTGGGTAGGTCAGCTGTGGCTCTAGTGTCTGCATCATCGACTGCTATTGTCTTATGTCCACAGTTTCTAGTGCTGCAGAGTGTGCAGTGCGAGTCAGACAAGTGCCAGTGCTACCAGGTGGAGCTGGTGCAGAGACTAACAATGGCTGAACATGCAAAGGCCAACATAGACCAACAACTGCAAGCCACCATCGATGAGCTCAGTCGGCTCAGATATAATATTGTTGCACTCCAACAGAAAGGTTCAGAGGAGGTTGTGTTCATATCTCCCCCCTCCTCCCCCCTCCCTCCCCCCACTCCCCACATCCATAATGGTATATATTCCTGTAGAACAATCTCTTGGTGGTGCTCACTCCAGTGAGCTGAAGCTGGTGAAGGAGCAGCTGCAAGATATGGAGCAGAGGAATATCGAAGCAGAAACAAGGTTGCTGGAGGTGAGCCAGACTTACGACCAGAATCTGCTGGAGCTGAAGGAAAAGGCTCACCTGCTGACCATGACTCTGGATGAGGAGGCTGCAGCGAAGAAGTGTGTGGACAAGGAAGTGCTGAGACTAAGAGCCGAGATGGATGAGCTCATTGTCAAGTGTCAAGAGAAAATAGTTTTGGCCTATGACAGGAAACAGTTGTTGGATCAGAAGCTTGAGGAGAAGACTCATGAGTGCTTGCTCACAACCTGTGAGCTCAAGAATTCAAGGTTGGTGTGAGGGGGGGGGGGGCATGTGTGTAGGGGTGTGTGCATGTGCGCATGAGGTGTGTGCGGTGTTTGGTGGTGTATGTGTGTGCAGTGAGTGTGTGCATGCAATAGTCGCATGCTTATATTTGTATCCACTAATACCCTCGCAGGGAGACGGTGTCACAGCAAAAGAAACAACTGGAGGTCATGGACACTAAGCTAGGGCAATCTCAGAGCTCACTGAAGGACCTCGAGCTTTCACTTGTGGAGAAGAACCACCAGATCAAAGCCCTGGAGTTAACTTGCCAGCAGAAGGAGGACAGAGTGTGTGTGCTGGAAGAGACGGAGAAATGCTTGGAACAGAGGACCAGTGACCTTGAGGCCAGGCTGGCAGGAGGGGCTCAGCAGACGTCCACACTGCAGTCAGAGAAGGAGGAACTCCTACAGCAGGTCAGCTGACCTAGCCTAGCAACGCCCCTTTATTATGTTGCAATCACGAGCTAGTTGCCTAGCAATGCCCCTTTATTATGTTGCAATCACGAGCTAGTTGCCTAGCAACACCCCTTTATTATGTTGCATTCTCGAGCTAGTTGCCTAGCAATGCCCTTTATTATGTTGCATTAATGAGCTAGTTGCCTAGCAACACCCCTTTATTATGTTGCATTCACGAGCTAGTTGCCTAGCAATGCCCGCATTAATGAGCTAGTTGCCTAGCAACACCCCTTTATTATGTTGCATTCACGAGCTAGTTGCCTAGCAATGCCCTTTATTATGTTGCATTAATGAGCTAGTTGACTTCATGTGTATGTACTTATTACTAGCAGACCAAGTGGGTGGGAAACAGTGGGTGAAGCTACCCTCCTTCTTCCCCAAACAAAACTATTTGTGGAAGGCTCACATGAGGAAGCTGAAGTGTTGACAAGTGCATAGCTTGCCCTAGCCTTGAGCTAGCATGAAAGATATGTGTGTGTGTGTGTGTGTAGGGAACTTGGTCAGTGCAGGCTGGCTGGAGGGGCGTGGCAGTACAAACACCATGATTAATGCCGTGCGTGTGTGTGTGTTTCTCTGTCTCCCCATCAGGTCGAGTTTTCTCAGTTGAAGATCAATGAGGCAGAGAATTCTGTGGCAGAGATGCTGGTCAAGGTGACCACCATGACTGAGATAGTGCAGGCTGATCAGGACAAGATCCATGACCTACAGGACAAGCTGAACTCGGAACAGGGACAGAGGGAAGCAGTCGAGTCCAGCAGGTCAGTCACCAGGGAGTTGAATAAGATCATGGTGGGCCTGGATGCACACACACTCACCCGCCAAATACATTACACACTCACCACACACACTCACTACACACACTCACCACACACACTCACCACACACACTCACCACACACACTCACCACACACACACTCACCACATACTCACCACACACATACACTCACCACATACTCGCATACACTCACCACATACTCACATACACTCACCACATACTCACACTCACCACATACACTCACCACATACTCACCACACACACTCACCACACACTCACTCACCACATACTCACACTCACCACACACTCACTCACCACATACTCACATACACTCACCACATACTCACACTCACCACACACTCACCACACACTCACCATACACACATACACTCACCACATACTTACATACACTCACCACATACCCACACTCACCACATACCACACACTCACCACACACTCACCACACACTCACCATACACACATACACTCACCACATACTCGCATACACTCACCACATACTCACATACACTCACCACATACTCACACTCACCACATACACTCACCACATACTCACCACATACACTCACCACACACACACTCACCACACAAACTCACCACACACACACTCACCACACACACTCACCACACACACACTCACCACACAAACTCACCACACACACACTCACCACACACACTCACCACACACGCTCACCATACACACACTCACCACACACTCACCATACTCACCACACACACTCACCACATACTCACCACATACTCACCATGCACACACTCACCACACACTCACCACACACACTCACCATACACACACTCACCACACACTCACCACACACACTCGCCACACACACTCACCACACACACACACACCCACCACACACACACTCACCACACACTCACCACACTCACCACACACACTCACCACATACTCACCACATACTCACCATGCACACACTCACCACACACAAACTCACCACACACACACTCACCACACACACATACTCACCACACACACCACAAACATACACTCACCACACACACACACTCACCACATACACTCACCACACACACTCACCACACAGTCACACTCACCACACACAGTCACACTCACAACACACACATACACCCACCACATACTCACCACACACACACACACTCACCACACACACACACACTCACCACACACACCATACACAGAGTAAAATACATTGCAAAGTACATAAAAATATTGTTATATTGTCAAATACACTTACTCCAAAATATGCACATATTTGTTAAAGCATTTCAAGCATTTCAAGTATTTCAAACATTCCAAACCCGCTTGACTAAATGGAGAATAAAAATTATTTTTATTTAAGAACAAACAACTCATCTGGACCGACCTGTTGGAAAGGAAGGGAACAAGACTACCCACGTAGACTACAACCATTCTGATGACCCCTTATCATTTATAAGTCATCTAACAGGTCAAGGTCTACGAGGGTACGGTCCTGTTCCCTTCCTTTTTCAACAGGTCAGTTCAATATATTTCGAAAACATTTGCTCTCGTGAAATCATTTAAGACAATCTTGTCGTTGATGAGAAGTCAACCACGAGAGTGCAGCAATGATGTCATTACATAAGCAGCACTCTTAATTTGGCAGGTGATAATACAATTAGAAACCCCCCACTAGGAACAGATGAGATCTTGTGGGTGGTCATTACTCACATCAGCAGCTCCTAAACTCGGGGAAAACTCGAGGAAAGGTGCTTTAAAAATGTTTTTGAACACTAGTACTAACACTATTAAAAAGTGTAGTCAATACTTGAATATTCAAATGCACACACACACACACACACACATCAGAAATAATAGCGGATGGTCGGTTATTTTCCAAAGATCCGCATTCTAACCCTCTCATGCCATGCCAATCACAATCACCATTGCTGCGTAATTCATCTCTGATGCGTGCTATGTAACATTATGCTAACAATCAAGGCGGCTGCTTCAGTGTTGCTAAGGTCACTTGCCTATAACCACCCATCTATTCTCCACCCTGGTAATATACTGGAGTAGACAAGCTCCTTCCAGGATCCTTGCAATTTGGAATTCAATCCTCTCATAAGAGCCTTGCAGCTTTCTTAATGGACAACTGAACTTGTCAAACCTGTTCTGGAACAAAGATGTCGGTGATCAGGGGAAAGTGTAAAGTGCGCATAATTCCTGTCATGCCCATATTCTCCCCAACACCTGACTAGACAATGTGGTGTTCAATGCAATAGTTTCCTACATGCTTTAACACATGCACATGCTTTCAGACACACTGCAGCCCAGGTAGGCTGGGGCTATCACTGCATTAATTACATCAGCTTTATAATAGCAGCACTCATCCCCCCCTCCCCCCCCAAGTGTCAAAACCTTTACGTACGTGATAATTGTGTCACAAATGTGACTATCCTTTTCCGACTCTCTATCCACTGCTCTCTGAGTGCATTAGTATGGAATGACTTTTAATTATTAGCTTGTAATGACCCTAGCAGTAATAATTAGCGATAACAAGTGTCATTACAAGTTTGGCCAATCAAGATCTAATGATGACTAACCCATTGATGGTTGGTCCTGCCTCTTCTCACCCCCACAGCTCTGCTCTGGAGTCTGCGCATAGAAGTGTGCAGCAGAACCTTACCAAGGTGGAGAGTGAACTCGACGCACTCAGGAACCAATTGTCCGCCAAAGAGGAGGAACTGTTTGCGGGACAGACCAACGAGAGTGAACTGGTGAGGAAACTGGAGCAGATGACTCAGGTGAGGAAGTGGGGAGGGCATGGGGGGGGGGGGGGCTAGGAGCATTGTACTGTTCCAATTGCCCTTATCCATGGCTGACGCCCAGCATAATAGCACGGGGTGAATGATATTGTCTTAAAGTTAATAGGTTAGTAATCCACAACATAATTAAGGTCAAGTCCGTGAAATTTCTGCTCCTCGGGAAGAAAGCAATACGGTATGAGTGACCATGCCTTTTTGTCTCTCTCTCTGTGTGTGTGTGTGTGGTGTGTGTGTGTGTGTGTGTGTGTGTGTAACTAGCTTCATGGTTCGCTGGAAGCTGTGATATCAGAGCAGAAGAAGGAGCTGGCCAGGCTGCAGCACGAAGTGACGGAGACGAGCAGCATCGTAGAGAAGGCCACTAGCGAGGCTGAACATGCCAAATACTGCTTGAAGGCTGAGGTGAAGGCTGGCAGGGGGCTGGGTGGGTATGTCCTTGGTTTGTCATGAGTGCATGAGTTTGCTGGTAGTTCAGTTCTGACTGCAGCCCTTGGCTCTCTTATATCACTTGAAGGTCACTAACACCTTTGTGAGTAGGCATGCCATTCTTCACACGAGGATAGAGAGAACTGGTGCATGCGTATGTTTGCACATGTGCAGTAGTTACTAGGCAAGTGTGCACATGTGCAGTAGTTACTAGGCAAGTGTGCACATGTGCAATAGTTACTAGGCTAGTGTGCACATGTGCAGTAGTTACTAGGCAAGTGTGCACATGTGCAGTAGTTACTAGGCAAGTGTGCACATGTGCAATAGTTACTAGGCTAGTGTGCACATGTGCAGTAGTTACTAGGCAAGTGTGCACATGTGCAGTAGTTACTAGGCTTGTGTGCACATGTGCAGTAGTTACTAGGCAAGTGTGCACATGTGCAGTAGTTACTGGGCAAGTGTGCACATGTGCAGCAGTTACTAGGCAAGGGTGCACATGTGCAGTGGTTACTAGGCAAGTATGTACATGTGCAGTAGTTACTAGGCAAGTATGCACATGTGCATTACTAGGCAAGTATGCACATGTGCAGTAGTTGCTAGGCAAGTGTGCACATGTGCAGTAGTTACTAGGCAAGTATGCACATGTGCAGTAGTTACTGGGCAAGTGTGCACATGTGCAATAGTTACTAGGCAAGTATGCACATGTGCAGTAGTTACTAGGCAAGTGTGCACATGTGCAGTAGTTACTAGGCAAGTATGCACATTTGCAGCAGTTACTAGGCAAGTATGCACATGTGCAATAGTTACTAGGCAAGTATGCACATGTGCAATAGTTACTAGGCTAGTGTGCACATGTGCAGTAGTTACTAGGCAAGTATGCACATGTGCAGCAGTTACTAGGCAAGTGTGCACATGTGCAGTAGTTACTAGGCAAGTATGCACATGTGCATTACTAGGCAAGTATGCACATGTGCAGCAGTTACTAGACAAGTATGCACATGTGCAGTAGTAACTAGGCAAGTGTGCACATGTGCAGTAGTTACTGGGCAAGTGTGCACATGTGCAGTAGTTACTAGGCAAGTATGCACATGTCCAGCAGTTACTAGGCAAGTATGCACATGTGCAGTAGTTACTAGGCAAGTATGCACATGTGCAGTAGTTGCTAGGCAAGTATGCACATGTGCAGTAGTTATTAGGCAAGTATGCACATGTGCAGTAGTTACTAGGCAAGTATGCACATGTGCAGTAGTTGCTAGGCAAGTGTGCACATGTGCAGTAGTTACTAGGCTAGTGTGCACATGTGCAGTAGTTACTAGGCAAGTATGCACATGTGCATTACTAGGCAAGTATGCACATGTGCAGCAGTTACTAGACAAGTATGCACATGTGCAGTAGTTACTAGGCAAGTATGCACATGTCCAGCAGTTACTAGGCAAGTATGCACATGTGCAGTAGTTACTAGGCAAGTATGCACATGTGCAGTAGTTACTAGGCAAGTATGCACATGTGCAGTAGTTGCTAGGCAAGTATGCACATGTGCAGTAGTTATTAGGCAAGTATGCACATGTGCAGTAGTTACTAGGCAAGTATGCACATGTGCAGTAGTTGCTAGGCAAGTGTGCACATGTGCAGTAGTTACTAGGCTAGTTTGCACATGTGCAGTAGTTACTAGGCAAGTATGCACATGTGCAGTAGTTATGGGCAAGTGTGCAATAGTTACTAGGCTAGTGTGCACATGTGCAGTAGTTACTAGGCAAGTATGTACATGTGCAGTAGTTACTAGGCAAGTGTGCACATGTGCAGTAGTTACTAGGCAAGTATGTACATGTGCAGTAGTTACTAGGCAAGTATGCACATGTTCATTACTAGGCAAGTGTGCACATGTGCGGCAGTTTCTAGGCAAGTGTCAACCGATCTGGAGAGAGCTAAATGGATGAGTACTCATCTCACATGTATATACATATGGTGGTGTGCAGTGTGTGTGATATTATGATGTGTGTGTGATGGTGTGTTTGTGTGTGTGTGTGACATGTTCATTGGCTATTAGGTGAACGCCAAGACTCATCTGGGCAGTAAACTGACTGAGATGGAGACGGTCCTAATACAGAATCGGACTGAGATGGACTCTCTCTTAGCTAATGTAAGTACATTGGTCTAGACTCCACCTAGCAATACCCTCCCAGTCTTGGACACATAATGGCTCATCCAAGAATAGCCATGGGCTAGGACTAGTAGCAAGGCTGGGGCTAGGGCTAGTGGCAAGGCTGGGGCTAGGGCTAGCAGCAAGGCTGAGGCTAGGGCTAGCAGCAAGGCTGGGGCTAGGACTAGCGGCAAGGCTGGGGCTAGGACTAGCGGCAAAGCTGGGGCTAGGACTAGCGGCAAAGCTAGGGCTAGCAGCAAGGCTGGGGCTAGGGCTAGCAGCAAGGCTGGGGCTAGGGCTAGCAACAAGGCTGGGGCTAGGGCTAGCAGCAAGGCTGGGGCTGGGGCTACCAGCAAGGCTGGGGCCAGGGCTAGCAGCAAGGCTGGGTCTAGGGCTAGCAGCAAGGCTGGGGCTAGGGCTAGCAGCAAGGCTGGGGCTAGGGCTAGCAGCAAGGCTGGGGCTAGGGCTAGCAGCAAGGCTGGGGCTAGGGCTAGCAGCAAGGCTGGGGCTAGGGCTAGCAGCAAGGCTGGGGCTGGGGCTAGCAGCAAAGCTGGGGCTAAGGCTAGCAGCAAGGCTGGGGATAGGACTATCAGCAAGGCTGGGGCTAGGACTATCAGCAAGGCTGGGGCTAGGGCTAGCAGCAAGGCTGGGGCTAGGGCTAGCAGCAAGGCTGGGGCTGGGGCTAGCAGCAAAGCTGGGGCTAAGGCTAGCAGCAAGGCTGGGGATAGGACTATCAGCAAGGCTGGGGCTAGGACTATCAGCAAGGCTGGGGCTAGGGCTAGCAGCAAGGCTGGGGCTAGGGCTAGCAGCAAGGCTGGGGCTGGGGCTACCAGCAAGGCTGGGGCTAGGGTAAAAAATAATGGCATTGGTTGGAGTTAAAATATGGTGAGGATTAGGACTGGAAATAAGTTAGTAGAGAAATAAGATTGGAATTAAGTGACTAGGCAGAGAACTTTGACCTTTCACCAGCCTGCATGGATGACCCTGGCTTGTCCATGGCCCCCTACACCAGCCTGCATGGATGACCCTGGCTTGTCCATGGCCCCCTACACCAGCCTGCATGGATGACCCTGGCTTGTCCATGGCCCCCTACAATGACCCTGGCTTGTCCATGGCACCCCCTACACCAGCCTGCATGGATGACCCAGGCTTGTCCATGGCCCCCTACACCAGCCTGCATGGATGACCCTGGCTTGTCCATGGCCCCCTACACCAGCCTGCATGGATGACCCTGGCTTGTCCGCAGCCCCCTACACCAGCCTGCATGGATGACCCTGGCTTGTCCGTGGCCTCCTACACCAGCCTGCATGGATGACCCTGGCTTGTCCATGGCCCCCTACAATGACCCTGGCTTGTCCATGGCCCCCTACACCATCCCATATGTGGTCAGACACACACAGACAGCCTCTACTAAATATAATTACAAAAGCAAATATTATCTGCCATACCAACTTCACACCTGCCATGCAGTGTTCCCAGGAGAGATGTAACATGAATAAAGTGCTTGCGACCAGGAAGTCTCTGGAGGAACGTCTGGAGTCCGTGCAGCATCGCTGTGTCTCACTGGAGGAGGAGGTGGGCAGATTAAAGGAGAAGCATCTTGCTGACAAACAGCTAGTCAAGAAGCTTCAGGATAGGGAGAATGTGCTGCCAAGCCTGAAGTCCAAGTTAGTGGACGAGAAGGCCAAGTTTCAACGTGAACAGGAGGAGTTGCGTGGACTTCTGAAGAGTACAAGGGAACTGTTGCGGAAGGAAAAAGAAACGCGATTAGAGGCTGAGCTGGAGGTCACCAAGGCCAAACAAGGTAATTCAACACAAGACACATGTGCCACACACACACATCAAGCGTGTGGCAAGACCTGACAGGAGAGTGTTGAACACACAAGACACATGTGCCACACACACACATCAAGTGTGTGGCAAGGCCTGAGAGGAGAGTGTTGAACACACAAGACACATGTGCCACACACACACATCAAGTGCGTGGCAAGGCCTGATGTCCCACACATTCGGTGTCTACTCAGTGTCAGGTTGACAGCAACTTGCTGTAGGATGTCCTGTACATGTGCAGCTTGTCCTGTACATGTGCAGCTTGTCCTGTTCATGTGAAGCTTGTCCTGTACATCTACACCTTGTCCCTACATGTCTTGTACTTGTTTAAATGTCCCGTACATGCCCCATACATGTGCAGCATGTACCTACAGGTTGCATGTCCTGTACATGTCCAGCATGTGCCTACACGTGCAGCATGTCACTACATGTCCAGCATGTCCCTACATGTGCAGCATGTCCTGTACATCAAGTTTGTCAAGAGTGAATTGATTCAAGTTCCACTCCATATATAGGCATTCCGCAATACTGTGTTGTGATATACTACCAAATTTACCCTTTTCTCGGATCATCCCCAGTCCCCCCTTCCCCCCGTTCCCTTTATGCACATAGTCATATCTTTAACAACATAACCTGCTTGCACGTGCCACTACCACTCTATGACATAGGCAACCATGGAAGCCTCTTTTGTGATATATATCCTTTACCAACTCATACATGAAGACCCTTTACCATTTGCTGTATGTCCCACTCTGTCTGTTTATCTGCATGCAGTCCTGGACTTGAATAACTCTGTGCTGAGTCAGAGGCATGATGAGACTGCCTGTAAGGACAGAGAGCTTACCAGGGCAAATCTTGAGAAGCAGCACTTGGCGGACGAGGTAAGCATGCTCAAGGAGAGACTCAATGACAACATTCTGTGCAGGGACGAACTGGAAATGCACAAGAAGGCGGTTG
This sequence comes from Cladorhizidae sp. MBARI D1340-BT2, assembly GCA_028752905.1. Classification (NCBI taxonomy): domain Eukaryota; kingdom Metazoa; phylum Porifera; class Demospongiae; order Poecilosclerida; family Cladorhizidae; species Cladorhizidae sp. MBARI D1340-BT2. The sequence goes on along the minus strand of JAQNBH010000001.1, from coordinate 764,241 downwards.
ATGGCAAGGTACGTAGTCCTGGCAACACTATTGCAGTTAATTAATTCCAAGCCCCTTTCAATTTCAAGTCTCCCATTGTTGGGTCCTTGTGTTGAGCCCCAAGCAAGGGGTGGATAATTTGCGAAGTTTTGTCTTGTGCAGTCATTGTGAAGCTGAATCAATTGATTGCATCACCTCATGGAATTCAAAGGGTGTTACGAGTGTGAGACAGTGTGGGTTGGGATTAACTGGTTCACTATATTTATGGTAACACGCACTAGCGGATATTGTGATCATGTGGTGGGCACACTGCAATGTGTCCTGTCGCACCCACCATGTCCTGTTGCACACTTCCCTCCTGTTGCACACTTCCCTCCTGTTAGACCACTTCCTTCCTGTTGCACACTTCCCTCCTGTTGCACACTTCCCTCCTGTTGCACACTTCCCTCCTGTTGCACACTTCCCTCCTGTTGCACCACTTCCCTCCTGTTGCACACTTCCCTCCTGTTGCATCACTTCCCTCCTGTTGCACCACTTCCCTCCTGTTGCACCACTTCCCTCCTGTTGCACACTTCCCTCCTGTTGCATACTTCCCTCCTGTTGCACACTTCCCTCCTGTTGCACACTTCCCTCCTGTTAGACCACTTCCTTCCTGTTGCACACTTCCCTCCTGTTGCATCACTTCCCTCCTGTTGCACACTTCCTTCCTGTTGCACACTTCCCTCCTGTTGCATCACTTCCCTCCTGTTGCACCACTTCCCTCCTGTTGCACCACTTCCCTCCTGTTGCACACTTCCCTCCTGTTGCACCACTTCCCTCCTGTTGCACACTTCCCTCCTGTTGCATCACTTCCCTCCTGTTGCATCACTTCCCTCCTGTTGCACCCTTCCCTCCTGTTGCATCACTTCCCTCCTGTTGCACCACTTCCCTCCTGTTGCACCACTTCCCTCCTGTTGCACACTTCCCTCCTGTTGCATCACTTCCCTCCTGTTGCATCACTTCCCTCCTGTTCCACACTTCCCTCCTGTTGCACACTTCCCTCCTGTTAGACCACTTCCTTCCTGTTGCACACTTCCCTCCTGTTGCATCACTTCCCTCCTGTTGCACCACTTCCCTCCTGTTGCACACTTCCCTCCTGTTGCATCACTTCCCTCCTGTTGCATCACTTCCCTCCTGTTGCATCACTTCCCTCCTGTTGCACACTTCCCTCCTGTTGCACCACTTCCTTCCTGTTGCACCACTTCCCTCCTGTTGCACCACTTCCCTCCCTGTTGCACCACTTCCCTCCTGTTGCACACTTCCCTCCTGTTGCATCACTTCCCTCCTGTTGCACCACTTCCCTCCTGTTGCACCACTTCCCTCCTGTTGCACACTTCCCTCCTGTTGCATCACTTCCCTCCTGTTGCACCACTTCCCTCCTGTTGCATCACTTCCCTCCTGTTGCACACTTCCCTCCTGTTGCATCACTTCCCTCCTGTTGCACACTTCCCTCCTGTTGCACACTTCCCTCCTGTTGCATCACTTCTCTCCTGTTGCATCACTTCCCTCCTGTTGCATCACTTCCCTCCTGTTGCATCACTTCCCTCCTGTTGCATCACTTCCCTCCTGTTGCACACTTCCCTCCTGTTGCACCACTTCCCTCTCTCTGCTGTTGCACACATCCCTCCTATTGCATCACTTCCCTCCTGTTGCACCACTTCCCTCCTGTTGCATCACTTCCCTCCTGTTGCACCACTTCCCTCCTGTTGCATCACTTCCCTCCTGTTGCACCACTTCCCTCCTGTTGCATCACTTCCCTCCTGTTGCATCACTTCCCTCCTGTTGCACCACTTCCCTCCTGTTGCATCACTTCCCTCCTGTTGCATCACTTCCCTCCTGTTGCACCACTTCCTTCCTGTTGCACACTTCCCTCCTGTTGCACACTTCCCTCCTGTTGCATCACTTCCCTCCTGTTGCACCACTTCCCTCCTGTTGCATCACTTCCCTCCTGTTGCATCACTTCCCTCCTGTTTCACCACTTCCTTCCTGTTGCACACTTCCCTCCTGTTGCACACTTCCCTCCTGTTGCACCACTTCCCTCCTGTTGCATCACTTCCCTCCTGTTGCACCACTTCCCTCCTGTTGCATCACTTCCCTCCTGTTGCATCACTTCCCTCCTGTTGCACCACTTCCCTCCTGTTGCATCACTTCCCTCCTGTTGCATCACTTCCCTCCTGTTGCACCACTTCCCTCCTGTTGCATCACTTCCCTCCTGTTGCACCACTTCCCTCCTGTTGCATCACTTCCCTCCTGTTGCATCACTTCCCTCCTGTTGCACCACTTCCCTCCTGTTGCATCACTTCCCTCCTGTTGCATCACTTCCCTCCTGTTGCACCACTTCCTTCCTGTTGCACACTTCCCTCCTGTTGCACACTTCCCTCCTGTTGCATCACTTCCCTCCTGTTGCACCACTTCCCTCCTGTTGCACACTTCCCTCCTGTTGCATCACTTCCCTCCTGTTGCACCACTTCCCTCCTGTTGCATCACTTCCCTCCTGTTGCACACTTCCCTCCTGTTGCACCACTTCCCTCTCTCTCCTGTTGCACACTTCCCTCCTGTTGCATCACTTCCCTCCTGTTGCACCACTTCCCTCCTGTTGCATCACTTCCCTCCTGTTGCATCACTTCCCTCCTGTTGCATCACTTCCCTCCTGTTGCATCACTTCCCTCCTGTTGCACCACTTCCTTCCTGTTGCACACTTCCCTCCTGTTGCACACTTCCCTCCTGTTGCATCACTTCCCTCCTGTTGCACCACTTCCCTCCTGTTGCACACTTCCCTCCTGTTGCATCACTTCCCTCCTGTTGCACCACTTCCCTCCTGTTGCATCACTTCCCTCCTGTTGCACACTTCCCTCCTGTTGCACCACTTCCCTCCTGTTGCACACTTCCCTCCTGTTGCATCACTTCCCTCCTGTTGCATCACTTCCCTCCTGTTGCACCACTTCCCTCCTGTTGCATCACTTCCCTCCTGTTGCATCACTTCCCTCCTGTTGCACCACTTCCCTCCTGTTGCATCACTTCCCTCCTGTTGCATCACTTCCCTCCTGTTGCATCACTTCCCTCCTGTTGCACCACTTCCCTCTTGCACACTTCCCTACACTCAAATAGACTTGAGTTTATTCTTGCGTCAGTTATGACATTGGTGTACACTATTTGTGTATGATGTGAGATTCAGCTACAGAATGGATGACTAAAGAATGATCATTGCTGAGAAACTTCACTTGCATGTGGGGTGTCAAACTTGCTTAGAAGTTCGCGGTGCACTGTTGCCTCACATGCAAATGAACTAAGCAAATAGATGAGTCTTGTATGGATCATCCTCTTCCTCTGCTAAAGTTAGAATCAGATCCGCCCCTCGTCCTTGTGTAGTGACTGTCATCTTCATTAGGTGCGTGCCCTAAACTTGGACTAGTGGGCTTGAAGTTCATAAGGTGTGGGTGGAGTTCGTTAACACACATTGACGCTGTTACTATGAACACCTCAAAACTACACAATGCAACATTAGCGACGACATTGTGGTGCGACAGTGTGGTGCAACATTGTTGTGCGACAGTGTGGTGCAACATTGTTGTGCGACATTGTGGTGCGGTATTGGGTGCGACATCATGGTGCGACATTGTGGTGCAACATTGTGATGCAACATTGTGATGCAACAGTGGTGCGACATTGTGGTGCGAGATCGTGGTGTGACACGATGCACTAATATCCGTCATATTGTGAACCAGCCTCTACTCTAGTGAAGTGGGCATTAAATAAAGGAGTGATGAGCATGGCTTCTCAATGATGAACACCCCCTGATTAAACCACACCCCTGTACAGTTGACGCACAATGTCCTGAATGGTGCATACGTATACATAGTCGAGTAGGAAGTGAGACTTACTTCAACTCCAGGAATATTTCTTCTCGGATAGAGTCCTGCCATTGGTGCAGTCTGACTGGGTTAATATTCTCCATTTATGGTCATGCCAACACTACGGGCATGTTGAGATCTAATAGTGGAGCAGAAGTGAGCAACAATCATTTTGAAGGTTTTCAGGGGAGAGAGGTGGCACTGAATTGGAAGACATTCTCCTCTAATGCTGGTGAAGTGGCAACTGAAGCTGCCAGATATTGCATGATCTCAATAATGATGGAAGAACTAGAAACCAATGATGAGGACTAAGGATGTCTGTAGCTGGTTAGGGAACTACTAGTAGAGGAGGACTAGGCCTTGTATGTAGCTGGTTAGGGAACTACTAGTAGAGGAGGACTGAGCCTTGTATGTAGCTGGTTAGGGAACTACTAGTAGAGGAGGACTGAGCCTTGTATGTAGCTGGTTAGGGAACTACTAGTAGAGGAGGACTAGGCCTTGTATGTAGCTGGTTAGGGAACTACTAGTAGAGGAGGACTGAGCCTTGTATGTAGCTGGTTAGGGAACTACTAGTAGAGGAGGACTGGGCCTAGTATGTAGCTGGTTAGGGAACTACTAGTAGAGGAGGACTAGGCCTTGTATGTAGCTGGTTAGGGAACTACTAGTAGAGGAGGACTGAGCCTTGTATGTAGCTGGTTAGGGAACTACTAGTAGAGGAGGACTGGGCCTTGTATGTAGCTGGTTAGGGAACTACTAGTAGAGGAGGACTAGGCCTTGTATGTAGCTGGTTAGGGAACTACTAGTAGAGGAGGACTGAGCCTTGTATGTAGCTGGTTAGGGAACTACTAGTAGAGGAGGACTGGGCCTTGTATGTAGCTGGTTAGGGAACTACTAGTAGAGGAGGAGACTAGGCCTTGTATGTAGCTGGTTAGGGAACTACTAGTAGAGGAGGACTGAGCCTTGTATGTAGCTGGTTAGGGAACTACTAGTAGAGGAGGACTGGGCCTTGTATGTAGCTGGTTAGGGAACTACTAGTAGAGGAGGACTAGGCCTTGTATGTAGCTGGTTAGGGAACTACTAGTAGAGGAGGACTAGGCCTTGTATGTAGCTGGTTAGGGAACTACTAGTAGAGGAGGACTGGGCCTTGTATGTAGCTGGTTAGGGAACTACTAGTAGAGGAGGACTAGGCCTTGTATGTAGCTGGTTAGGGAACTACTAGTAGAGGAGGACTAGGCCTTGTATGTAGCTGGTTAGGGAACTACTAGTAGAGGAGGACTGGGCCTTGTATGTAGCTGGTTAGGGAACTACTAGTAGAGGAGGACTGGGCCTTGTATGTGGCTGGTTAGGGAACTACTAGTAGAGGAGGACTGAGCCTTGTATGTAGCTGGTTAGGGAACTACTAGTAGAGGAGGACTGGGCCTTGTATGTAGCTGGTTAGGGAACTACTAGTAGAGGAGGACTGAGCCTTGTATGTAGCTGGTTAGGGAACTACTAGTAGAGGAGGACTGGGCCTTGTATGTAGCTGGTTAGGGAACTACTAGTAGAGGAGGACTGGGCCTTGTATGTAGCTGGTTAGGGAACTACTAGTAGAGGAGGACTGGGCCTTGTATGTAGCTGGTTAGGGAACTACTAGTAGAGGAGGACTAGGCCTTGTATGTAGCTGGTTAGGGAACTACTAGTAGAGGAGGACTGGGCCTTGTATGTAGCTGGTTAGGGAACTACTAGTAGAGGAGGACTGGGCCTTGTATGTAGCTGGTTAGGGAACTACTAGTAGAGGAGGACTGAGCCTTGTATGTAGCTGGTTAGGGAACTACTAGTAGAGGAGGACTGGGCCTTGTATGTAGCTGGTTAGGGAACTACTAGTAGAGGAGGACTGGGCCTTGTATGTAGCTGGTTAGGGAACTACTAGTAGAGGAGGACTAGGCCTTGTATGTAGCTGGTTAGGGAACTACTAGTAGAGGAGGACTGGTCCTTGTATGTAGCTGGTTAGGGAACTACTAGTAGAGGAGGACTGGGCCTTGTATGTAGCTGGTTAGGGAACTACTAGTAGAGGAGGACTGAGCCTTGTATGTAGCTGGTTAGGGAACTACTAGTAGAGGAGGACTGGGCCTTGTATGTAGCTGGTTAGGGAACTACTAGTAGAGGAGGACTGGGCCTTGTATGTAGCTGGTTAGGGAACTACTAGTAGAGGAGGACTAGGCCTTGTATGTAGCTGGTTAGGGAACTACTAGTAGAGGAGGACTGGGCCTTGTATGTAGCTGGTTAGGGAACTACTAGTAGAGGAGGACTAGGCCTTGTATGTAGCTGGTTAGGGAACTACTAGTAGAGGAGGACTGGGCCTTGTATGTAGCTGGTTAGGGAACTACTAGTAGAGGAGGACTAGGCCTTGTATGTAGCTGGTTAGGGAACTACTAGTAGAGGAGGACTAGGCCTTGTATGTAGCTGGTTAGGGAACTACTAGTAGAGGAGGACTGAGCCTTGTATGTAGCTGGTTAGGGAACTATTAGTAGAGGAGGACTGGGCCTTGTATGTAGCTGGTTAGGGAACTACTAGTAGAGGAGGACTAGGCCTTGTATGTAGCTGGTTAGGGAACTACTAGTAGAGGAGGACTAGGCCTTGTATGTAGCTGGTTAGGGAACTACTAGTATAGGAGGACTGGGCCTTGTATGTAGCTGGTTAGGGAACTACTAGTAGAGGAGGACTAGGCCTTGTATGTAGCTGGTTAGGGAACTACTAGTAGAGGAGGACTGAGCCTTGTATGTAGCTGGTTAGGGAACTACTAGTAGAGGAGGACTGGGCCTTGTATGTAGCTGGTTAGGGAACTACTAGTAGAGGAGGAGACTAGGCCTTGTATGTAGCTGGTTAGGGAACTACTAGTGGAGGAGGACTGGGCCTTGTATGTAGCTGGTTAGGGAACTACTAGTAGAGGAGGACTAGGCCTTGTATGTAGCTGGTTAGGGAACTACTAGTAGAGGAGGACTGGGCCTTGTATGTAGCTGGTTAGGGAACTACTAGTAGAGGAGGACTAGGCCTTGTATGTAGCTGGTTAGGGAACTACTAGTAGAGGAGGACTGAGCCTTGTATGTAGCTGGTTAGGGAACTACTAGTAGAGGAGGACTGGGCCTTGTATGTAGCTGGTTAGGGAACTACTAGTAGAGGAGGAGACTAGGCCTTGTATGTAGCTGGTTAGGGAACTACTAGTAGAGGAGGACTGAGCCTTGTATGTAGCTGGTTAGGGAACTACTAGTAGAGGAGGACTGGGCCTTGTATGTAGCTGGTTAGGGAACTACTAGTAGAGGAGGACTGGGCCTTGTATGTAGCTGGTTAGGGAACTACTAGTAGAGGAGGACTAGGCCTTGTATGTAGCTGGTTAGGGAACTACTAGTAGAGGAGGACTGGGCCTTGTATGTAGCTGGTAAGGGAACTACTAGTAGAGGAGGACTAGGCCTTGTATGTAGCTGGTTAGGGAACTACTAGTAGAGGAGGACTAGGCCTTGTATGTAGCTGGTTAGGGAACTACTAGTAGAGGAGGACTAGGCCTTGTATGTAGCTGGTTAGGGAACTACTAGTAGAGGAGGACTAGGCCTTGTATGTAGCTGGTTAGGGAACTACTAGTAGAGAAGGACTGGGCCTTGTATGTAGCTGGTTAGGGAACTACTAGTAGAGGAGGACTGGGCCTTGTATGTAGCTGGTTAGGGAACTACTAGTAGAGGAGGACTGAGCCTTGTATGTAGCTGGTTAGGACCTTACCCATGCCATCCCTTTTGTGCAGTGCATGTGTTTGTTGGGCGCGTGCTACAGAGAAGAGGCGGAGCACCAGTGCATGCCAGCTGCAAACTGCTGGCCACTAGATTAATAAATGTTTACACCCTCCAGTTGTGGTCCCTGTAGTGTAATCTATGTTCCATTATGGGCACCTGGAGTTTTTTCCATGGTAACTAACACATTAATGTGTGTGTGTGTGCATGTGTGGGTGGGCGGGGTGGGCATGTCTACAAATATAGCAACTAAAAGCATATTGGTTGTAATGAAAAGAGGGAATTTTTGGAATAGTGCTGTATAGCATTCTAAGAAATAATTAATGTGATAATTGGTAAAGGGTCTGGCCACACGAGACTAAACTAAGCTAGAGGTCATGGTTAGTAAGTGCATGTGCGGATGCCTTCAGCCTGTGAAGCAAGGCTAGCTCTAGCTAGGGCTATCAATATTGTGGCCAAGGCTCTAGCTAGGGGCTATCAATATTGTGGCCAAGGCTAGCTCTAGCTAGGGGCTATCAATATTGTGGCCAAGGCTCTAGCTAGGGGCTATCAATATTGTGGCCAAGGCTAGCTCTAGCTAGGGGCTATCAATATTGTGGCCAAGGCAAGCTCTAGCTAGGGGCTATCAATATTGTGGCCAAGGCTCTAGCTAGGGGCTATCAATATTGTGGCCAAGGCTCTAGCTAGGGGCTATCAATATTGTGGCCAAGGCTAGCTCTAGCTAGGGATCAATATTGTGGCCAAGGCTAGCTCGGCTGCTGAGGCTACTCCATCAGTGGAAACTTTGCAGTTCGCCACATTATAGAATGCTGATATCTTCTGCTCCAGTTGTGACCTCCCAGCTTACTCTCAATTGGCTACAAGAATCGCTTTCCAATGGCAGCCACACTTCCAGCTGAAATATCCTCGTGAAATTCATAGACTTTTCCCGATCCTTACAATGCAACTATAACACGCTGCAGTTGGTTAAACTGGCTCCATTGAAGATATGGCGAGAAGTCCATCCAGAAGCACCTCCTTTCTCAGAGGTCAAGGGCTCCAGAGAGACCCCAGTAAGCACAGCTGCCTCCCACAAACAATAGCAAAGCTCAGAAAGAGTCCCTTGAAGATGCCACCTGCTATTTCTGATTGGGGGACAATTTTTCAAAAATATTTGTGGCACATCCCCTCAATCAGAACTTCAATAACTGCCCTGCCAACAACTGTCCTGCCAATAGCAACTCTCCTTCCAATAGTAACTGTCCTTCCAATAGCAACTCTCCTTCCAATAGCAACTCTCCTTCCAATAGCAACTCTCCTTCCAATAGCAACTCTCCTTCCAATAGCAACTCTCCTTCCAATAGCAACTGTCCTTCCAATAGCAACTCTCCTTCCAATAGTAACTCTCCTTCCAATAGCAACTGTCCTTCCAATAGCAACTGTCCTTCCAATAGAAACTGTCCTTCCAATAGCAACTGTCCTTCCAATAGTAACTGTCCTTCCAATAGCAACTGTCCTTCCAATAGCAACTGTCCTTTCCAATTAGCAACTGTCCTTCCAATAGCAACTGTCCTTCCAATAGCAACTGTCCTTCCAATAGCAACTCTCCTTCCAATAGTAACTGTCCTTCCAATAGCAACTCTCCTTCCAATAGCAACTGTCCTTTCCAATAGCAACTGTCTTTCCAATAGCAACTCTCCTTCCAATAGTAACTGTCCTTCCAATAGCAACTGTCCTTCCAATAGCAACTGTCCTTCCAATAGCAACTCTCCTTCCAATAGCAACTGTCCTTCCAATAGCAACTGTCCTTTCCAATTAGCAACTGTCCTTCCAATAGCAACTGTCCTTCCAATAGCAACTCTTCTCCTTCCAATAGCAACTGTCCTTCCAATAGCAACTGTCCTTCCAATAGCAACTGTCCTTCCAATAGCAACTGTCCTTCCAATAGCAACTGTCCTTCCAATAGCAACTGTCCTTTCCAATAGCAACTCTCCTTCCAATAGTAACTGTCCTTCCAATAGCAACTGTCCTTCCAATAGCAACTGTCCTTCCAATAGCAACTCTCCTTCCAATAGCAACTGTCCTTCCAATAGCAACTGTCCTTCCAATAGTAACTGTCCTTCCAATAGCAACTCTCCTTCCAATAGCAACTGTCCTTCCAATAGCAACTGTCCTTCCAATAGCAACTCTCCTTCCAATAGCAACTGTCCTTCCAATAGCAACTGTCCTTCCAATAGTAACTGTCCTTCCAATAGCAACTCTCCTTCCAATAGCAACTGTCCTTCCAATAGCAACTGTCCTTCCAATAGTAACTCTCCTTCCAATAGCAACTGTCCTTCCAATAGCAACTGTCCTTCCAATAGCAACTGTCCTTCCAATAGCAACTGTCCTTCCAATAGCAACTGTCCTTCCAATAGCTTCTAATAGCAACTGTCCTTCCAATAGCAACTGTCCTTCCAATAGTAACTGTCCTTCCAATAGCAACCAATAGCAATGGCTATAATTAGTAACCATGGTTCCTGTTGGGAAGAGCTTCTAAGCAGCTAAAAGTGTGCATCTGGATCAAGTGCTGGAGTAGATCCCCAAGCCTTGCTGTTTCTCCCTGAATAATTGTGCTGCATGGTATAGTGACACTCATCTTGATATGAATGCGTACCCCTCTCCCTCCCTGCTCAGGCTAGAGAAGAGTTGTTGCTGAAGTTGGAGCAAGTGAACTGCCACATGGACCAACAGGCAAGTCACATGCTTGGCTATGTATACTCTAAACCAACTCTTAGTTGACGCAACGAAATTACAATGACTTTCTCAATAATCAAGTGAGCTAAGAGAACAAACTTCAATTGATTATTGTGGAGATCATAATTATATATGTAGTTATAAGCATGGCTAGATGTAGTTATAAGCATGGCTAGATGTAGTTATAAGCATGGCAGTTATAAGCATGGCTAGATTAGTTATAAGCATGGCTAGATGTAGTTATAAGCATGGCTAGATGTAGTTATAAGCATGGCTATATACAGTTATAAGCGCGTGGCTATTAAATAATCACCTGCAATGCCATAGAAGGAGCACTATTGTGCATACATGATGTGTTATGTGTACATTGCTCATGCATATATGCATGAGTCTTGTCCAGCTGCAACCTGCATTTAGGCATTGTCACACGTAGAGGAACAACAATAGCTGCAGGGGCAGCCCTCTGATTACACTTGCCAGGTGCAGCTGTTGTAGGCAAACCTAATAAGACTCTCATGCCTATTTCGCTGGAGAACAGGATGCAAGGGCACCTGAGGAATGCATCTCTCCTAGCTCCAGCCAGTTTTCACGGAGGGCCTGGGAATATGCATCAACTAACATGTCAGACATAGTGAATAGTCAACTCCCCAAGGAGAGATAGCTAATCCTGGACTTGGTTATTATCACCACCCCCCCCTAACATAGAGGTCTGGCCATAATTAGCTCTGGTTAGTAATCAAACACCAGGGTTGGCCTTGATCTACCAGGCCTGTGGCTTTCAAGCTTGCCCTGTGGCTCCAGCAGGTCTGGCTCCTATTTGTGTGGCAGGAGCAGTGGCTCCACGTGCTGCTTGTGGCAGGAGCAGTGGCTGCACGTGCTTGTGGCAGGAGCAGTGGCTGCACGTGCTTGTGGCAGGAGCAGTGTGGCTCCACGTGCTTGTGGCAGGAGCAGTGGCTGCACGTGCTTGTGGCAGGAGCAGTGGCTGCACGTGCTTGTGGCAGGAGCAGTGGCTGCACGAGCTTGTGGCAGGAGCAGTGGCTGCACCTGTCTGTGGCAGGAGCAATGGCTGCATGTGTCTGTGGCAGGAGCAATGGCTGCATGTGCTTGTGGCAGGAGCAGTGGCTGCATGTGTCTGTGGCAGGAGCAGTGCCTGCACGTGTCTGTGGCATGAGACAGTACATGTAAGTTGGGGGGATGCATATCTATCAGGTGAGAGTGCCAGTACACTGCAGGTGCTCAAGCATTATACAGAAATGCCTTTTGTTGTGTTCTTTTACTCTGCACGACCTTCCAAAGCATCTTTGAGCTTGTGGTTTATTCAGAAGTTCTTGCACATCCTCTCCCTTACATTGATTTCCCGGTATTGGCACGCCCTCACCATGAAGGAAGCTCTTATATCAACCTCAACAATCAATTTAATTAACTTTTCTTTTGACATTTCGGTTGGATACTCTAACCTCAACAGGGATAATGAGATGTTCATCTCGGTGGTTCAATGGTTTGGTTGAGAGGTTTAGATGTGCAGCGGGGTGCCCAGAGGACAAGCTGATGCCATCATTCATGGATAAGCTCCACCCCCTAGCTCTGTGGGCTGGTATGGGTTTCTCTATTTCCTCGGCGAATGTCTAGAGTCGCCAGGTACAATCAACTCACACACTCTCAGCTGACAATGACTTCAAGATGTTTTTTGTTGATCCTGAATGTAGTGTTGCTATGTTGCTTCTGACCATGAGTTTCTACAGAGCTGGAGCAGGTGCTTGACTAGTGTTGTTATGTTGCTTCTGACCATGAGTCTGGACAGGTGCTTTGACTAGTAGACATCTGGCTTACCAGTTCATCCAAGCAATTATCTCAGTTACAATCTTACACTAATGAACCACAATCATAAGCCACTAATCATCACAGAGTGTAATTGCTTTATTAAGTGCCACACTCATTCATTTTCTTTGCCATGATAATTTTTTATTTTTTTAATTTTTTTATTGTTGTTTATTTTTAATACAATTGTGTGCAAGTGTTTGGATAGCATCTCACCTCAACCCAGCCTTTCTGGTTTTCAACCCAGCCTTGCCGGATGGCCTTCAACCCAGCCTTTCTGGTTTTCAACCCAGCCTTTCTGGTTTTCAACCCAGCCTTTCTGGTTTTCATCCCAGCCTTGCTGGATGGCCCTCAACCCAGCCTTTCTGTTTTTCAACCCAGCCTTGCTGGATGGCCCTCAACCTAGCCTTTCTGGTTTTCAACCCAGCCTTGCTGGATGGCCCTCAACCCAGCCTTGCTGGATGGCCCTCAACCCAGCCTTTCTGTTTTTCAACCCAGCCTTGCTGGATGGCCCTCAACCTAGCCTTTCTGGTTTTCAACCCAGCCTTGCTGGATGGCCCTCAACCCAGCCTTGCTGGATGGTATAATTTAACCCAGCCTTGCTGGATGGTGTAATTCAACCCAGCCTTGCTGGATGGTATAATTCAACCCAGCCTTGCTGGATGGTATAATTCAACCCAGCCTTGACTGGATGGTATAATTCAACCCAGCCTTGACTGGATGGTGTAATTCAACCCAGCCTTTACTGGATGGTATAATTCAACCCAGCCTTGATGGTATAATTCAACCCAGCCTGACTGGATGGTATAATTCAACCCAGCCTTGACTGGATTGTATAATTCAACCCAGCCTTGACTGGATGGTATAATTCAACCCAGCCTGACTGGATGGTGTAATTCAACCCAGCCTTGACTGGATGGTATAATTCAACCCAGCCTTGACTGGATGGTATAATTCAACCCAGCCTGACTGGATGGTGTAATTCAACCCAGCCTTGACTGGATGGTATATAAACCCAGCCACCTTGACTGGATGGTATAATTCAACCCAGCCTTGACTGGATGGTATAATTTAACGCAGCCTTGACTGGATGGTATAATTCAACTCAGCCTTGACTGGATGGCCCTCAACCCAGCCTTTCTGGTTTTCAACCCAGCCTTGCTGGATGGCCCTCAACCCAGCCTTGCTGGATGGCCCTCAACCCAGCCTTGCTGGATGGCCCTCAACCCAGCCTTTCTGTTTTTCAACCCAGCCTTGCTGGATGGCCCTCAACCCAGCCTTGCTGGATGGCCCTCAACCCAGCCTTGCTGGATGGTATAATTTAACCCAGCCTTGCTGGATGGTGTAATTCAACCCAGCCTTGCTGGATGGTATAATTCAACTCAGCCTTGACTGGATGGCCCTCAACCCAGCCTTTCTGGTTTTCAACCCAGCCTTGCTGGATGGCCCTCAACCCAGCCTTGCTGGATGGCCCTCAACCCAGCCTTGCTGGATGGCCCTCAACCCAGCCTTGCTGGATGGCCCTCAACCCAGCCTTGCTGGATGGCCCTCAACCCAGCCTTGCTGGATGGCCCTCAACCCAGCCTTGCTGGATGGTATAATTTAACCCAGCCTTGCTGGATGGTGTAATTCAACCCAGCCTTGCTGGATGGTATAATTCAACCCAGCCTTGCTGGATAGTATAATTCAACCCAGCCTTGACTGGATGGTATAGACTGGATGGTATAATTCAACCCAGCCTTGACTGGATGGTATAATTCAACCCAGCCAGACTGGATGGTGTAATTCAACCCAGCCTTGACTGGATGGTATAATTCAACCCAGCCTTGATGGTATAATTCAACCCAGCCTGACTGGATGGTATAATTCAACCCAGCCTTGACTGGATGGTATAATTCAACCCAGCCTTGACTGGATGGTATAATTCAACCCAGCCTTGACTGGATGGTATAATTCAACCCAGCCTTGACTGGATGGTATAATTCAACCCAGCCTGACTGGATGGTGTAATTCAACCCAGCTTGACTGGATGGTATAATTCAACCCAGCCTTGACTGGATGGTATAATTCAACCCAGCCTGACTGGATGGTGTAATTCAACCCAGCCTTGACTGGATGGTATATCAACCCAGCCACCTTGACTGGATGGTATAATTCAACCCAGCCTTGACTGGATGGTATAATTCAACCCAGCCTTGACTGGATGGTATAATTCAACTCAGCCTTGACTGGATGGTATAATTCAACCCAGCCTTGACTAGATGGTATAATTCAACCCAGCCTTGACTAGATGGTATAATTCAACCCAGCCTTGACTGGATGGTATAATTCAACCCAGCCTTGACTGGATGGTATAATTCAACCCAGCCTGACTGGATGGTGTAATTCAACCCAGCTTGACTGGATGGTATAATTCAACCCAGCCTTGACTGGATGGTATAATTCAACCCAGCCTGACTGGATGGTGTAATTCAACCCAGCCTTGACTGGATGGTATATCAACCCAGCCACCTTGACTGGATGGTATAATTCAACCCAGCCTTGACTGGATGGTATAATTCAACCCAGCCTTGACTGGATGGTATAATTCAACTCAGCCTTGACTGGATGGTATAATTCAACCCAGCCTTGACTAGATGGTATAATTCAACCCAGCCTTGACTAGATGGTATAATTCAACCCAGCCTGACTGGATGGTGTAATTCAACCCAGCCTTGACTGGATGGTATATCAACCCAGCCACCTTGACTGGATGGTATAATTCAACCCAGCTTTGAGGCCTGTAGGTCTTGCCAGTGCCACAGCTTAGGACAGCTAGACAAGGCTTTGCATAGCAGCATCCTTAAACAAGGCAATCAGACACAGCCTTGAGCCGGCCAGGTCAGTTCTCTCACTATTGCTAGCAGTGAAGAGCCCACAACATGAATGCTCCAGGGAAGTTAGCTCCTCTGAAGGCAGAGCTGAATCTACTGCCAGCTTGAGACTGCTTAACTAACAACTCTGCCACTGCAACTGTACCACCTCCGTGCGGGAGAGTTGGAGAGGGCTCTCCTTTCAAATCGCTCGGCTTGGTACACATGCAATTCACAAACAGATTTTTCAATTTCCAGTGCCTACATGCACAGACATCCTAGTCCTACTCTGACCACAGACCACATACATCCTAGTCCTACTCTACCAGACATCCTAGTCCTACTCTGACCATAGACATCCTAGTCCTACTCTACCATAGACATCCTAGTCCTACTCTGACCACAGACATCCTAGTCCTACTCTGACCACAGACATCCTAGTCCTACTCTGACCACATACCTACTCTACCACAGACATCCTAGTCCTACTCTACCACAGACATCCTAGTCCTACTCTGACCACAGACATCCTAGTCCTACTCTGACCACAGACATCCTAGTCCTACTCTGACCACATACCTACTCTACCACAGACATCCTAGTCCTACTCTACCACAGACATCCTAGTCCTACTCTGACCACAGACCTACTCTACCACAGACATCCTAGTCCTACTCTGACCACAGACATCCTAGTCCTACTCTGACCACAGACCTACTCTACCACAGACATCCTAGTCCTACTCTGACCATAGACATCCTAGTCCTACTCTACCACAGACATCCTAGTCCTACTCTACCACAGACATCCTAGTCCTACTCTACCATAGACATCCTAGTCCTACTCTACCACAGACATCCTAGTCCTACTCTACCACAGACATCCTAGTCCTACTCTGACCACAGACATCCTAGTCCTACTCTACCACAGACATCCTAGTCCTACTCTACCACAGACATCCTAGTCCTACTCTACCACAGACATCCTAGTCCTACTCTGACCACAGACATCCTAGTCCTACTCTGACCACAGACATCCTAGTCCTACTCTACCACAGATATCCTAGTCCTACTCTACCACAGACATCCTAGTCCTACTCTACCACAGACATCCTAGTCCTACTCTACCACAGACATCCTAGTCCTACTCTGACCACATACATCCTAGTCCTACTCTGACCACAGACATCCTAGTCCTACTCTGACCACAGACATCCTAGTCCTACTCTACCACAGACATCCTAGTCCTACTCTACCACAGACATCCTAGTCCTACTCTACCACAGACATCCTAGTCCTACTCTGACCACAGACATCCTAGTCCTACTCTGACCACATACATCCTAGTCCTACTCTACCACAGACATCCTAGTCCTACTCTGACCACAGACATCCTAGTCCTACTGTACCACAGACATCCTAGTCCTACTCTGACCACAGACATCCTAGTCCTACTCTACCACAGACATCCTAGTCCTACTCTACCACAGACATCCTATTCCTACTCTACCACAGACATCCTAGTCCTACTCTACCACAGACATCCTAGTCCTACTCTGACCACATGCATCCTAGTCCTACTCTGACCACATACATCCTAGTCCTACTCTACCACAGACATCCTAGTCCTACTCTACCACAGACATCCTAGTCCTACTCTGACCACATGCATCCTAGTCCTACTCTACCACATACATCCTAGTCCTACTCTACCACAGACATCCTAGTCCTACTCTACCACAGACATCCTAGTCCTACTCTGACCACAGACATCCTAGTCCTACTCTACCACAGACATCCTAGTCCTACTCTACCACAGACATCCTAGTCCTACTCTACCACAGACATCCTAGTCCCACTCTACCACAGACATCCTAGTCCTACTCTACCACAGACATCCTAGTCCTACTCTACCACAGACATCCTAGTCCCACTCTACCACAGACATCCTAGTCCTACTCTACCACAGACATCCTAGTCCTACTCTACCACAGACATCCTAGTCCTACTCTACCACAGACATCCTAGTCCCACTCTACCACAGACATCCTAGTCCTACTCTGACCACAGACATCCTAGTCCTACTCGGACAACAACTCTGACTGTGGTTGCATACGGCTGCACCACCGAACTCTCACCTTTGCATAACCGGTGCCATGTGCACAAGCACTATGGATTCACACCTGAAGCTAATTTTAGCCCCCCACACCTTACGTCAATGCTTCTAGAAAACCCTGTGGCATGTGTGCATATCTACACACTGCAATGTAGCATTACAAGTGAGAACAATGGCAGCGAACTCTCTGCAGTATAGAGGAAGCATGTTCTGGAAAACTCAGACCCAATCTTGAATTCCATGACAGTTAAAGAGTTTTTGAGTTTGGATTCCAATTGTTTAACACTTGCGGAGAGAACGATTTTTCCAACGGATGCGGCACACCACCCACACATGCATGCACACACATACATACACACGCTAAATGATTCTTATTGTGTGTACACACACACACACACACACACACACGGTACTCGATATCGCCCCCTCACCATGTGGACTAATTGATTGTCTCCATTGTCTCCCCAGCATATTAAGAGATGTCAGTGGCCACAACACACCTGCCTGACAAGTGCACACATAATTAGCATGAATATATACACAGCTATCCAATAACAGTGACACACCTCCCTGCATAGCGCAGACACCCCCAACATGGCCGTCTAATCTTCAGAGTTCTTGCCCATGCACCTAATGCTGGCTAGGGCTAGGGCTGTGTTCACAGTAGCCCTGCACCTAATGCTGGCTAGGGCTAGGGCTGTGTCCACAGTAGTCCTGCACCTAATGCTGGCTAGGGCTGGGGCTGTGTCCACAGTAGTCCTGCACCTAATGCTGGCTGGGGCTGGGGCTGTGTCCACAGTAGTCCTGCACCCCTCAGAGTCCCAGCTAATGCTAATCCACACCTCATGCTTACTGACACTGTGCCATGTGCTGCCTCTATGCTGAGGTGCATGCACACCTACACACACACACCACACACACACACACCTGTATGTGGGCGTGGGCACAGAGGCCGGCATTAAATAAAAGGACTTGTACAAGTCAAAGTTAACTGGTTGAGCAGAAACCTGCAGTACTACTTCTATGCCCCTCAACCATTAGAGCAGCCAAAGTTTATGGACTGATCACTTGACATCTGAAAGCTCCACTTGTGTAGCACAATCCTGTGTGTATATATACACTGTAATAGCTGCACTTGTGTAGCACAATCCTGTGTGTGTATATACACTGTAATAGCTGCACTTGTGTAGCACAATCCTGTGTGTGTGTATATACACTGTAATAGCTGCACTTGTGTAGCACAATCCTGTGTGTATATATACACTGTAATAGCTGCACTTGTGTAGCACAATCCTGTGTGTGTATATACACTGTAATAGCTGCACTTGTGTAGCAC
The DNA here is from genome assembly GCA_028752905.1 of Cladorhizidae sp. MBARI D1340-BT2. Taxonomy (NCBI): domain Eukaryota; kingdom Metazoa; phylum Porifera; class Demospongiae; order Poecilosclerida; family Cladorhizidae; species Cladorhizidae sp. MBARI D1340-BT2. Next base: position 745,778 of record JAQNBH010000001.1, on the reverse strand, counting down.
AATCCTGTGTGTATATACACTGTAATAGCTGCACTTGTGTAGCACAATCCTGTGTGTGTGTATATACACTGTAATAGCTGCACTTGTGTAGCACAATCCTGTGTGTATATATACACTGTAATAGCTGCACTTGTGTAGCACAATCCTGTGTGTATATATACACTGTAATAGCTGCACTTGTGTAGCACAATCCTGTGTGTGTATATACACTGTAATAGCTGCACTTGTGTAGCACAATCCTGTGTGTGTATATATACTGCAATAGCTGCACTTGTGTAGCACAATCCTGTGTGTGTATATACACTGTAATAGCTGCACTTGTGTAGCACAATCCTGTGTGTGTATATACACTGTAATAGCTGCACTTGTGTAGCATTCCTCTGTGTGTGTGTACAGTCATAATTTCTAATTCTGTAATTCCCGTTGCTGTGGCGATGTGTGACTAGCTGTTC